>JAVXUM010000004.1:4179590-4201112 GCA_035590655.1 Pouteria glomerata
AAGTGAAGCTGGAGGGACATGGAATTCTAAATAAAAATCCTTTGTTTGTCAGAATAATTTAAGAAGAAAATAACAACGCTACACTAAAAGGTATGGTAAAGCGGTGAGTTCAAGAATTCATGGTCATGCAATTCTCAAAGATTTCGATTGCTAATCTTAATTGATTGTAATTTGAGATTAGAGATTCAACAACTTAAAGCTCTACGTTCTATATTTAGATTAGTGAGTCAGGAAAGAGCATTACGTTTGAGAACACACAAAGCAGTCCAGTCAGAAGAATTTAAGTACAAAAAAGATATACTATTCTTGCTTCTGCAGTTGGGCGTTGTTTGGAAACTCAAAAATCAACTTAAATAATTGTATTTTTGATTTTTTTAATTTAAAAAGTCAATTTTATAGGTTTTAAGCACAAAAACCAATGATACTAACGAAGTTATATTTTTAATTTTAACAGAATATATTTTTCAATATGGTAAATTAAGTTTATTTTAAAATATTGTTTAGGATTAATTTCCATGTCTTAATACAAGCCATAAGGCTCGTAATTGCATCTATGGTGGAGCACCCATTTTCTTCATATTGCCAAAAAGAACAAAAATAAATAAATAAACTGTAAATATTTAAAAAAATTATACCCATCGTTATCGCCGTGGCAAGCCAACTTATCATATTAATAACAGTAATTATGCTCTTCTATTTGGAGAACTGTGCAATGGTGTTTCCTGCAAATATGTATCCTTCATTTCAAATTAGCTAGCCTGGTTAGTTTCTTCAATCAATTACATGCTTTCAGTTATCTTGCAGGATCCAATTTCTGGAAAGTGCATTCATTTGTATGAGCAGGTAAGTCGAAAATTGTAATGCAAATAATTTTAAATTTATATAATTCATTTTTAATTTATTCGTTTGATATTATGGGAAAATGCAAACATGTCGGCTTTATAAATTATATTTAATTTTTGTAAATTCATTTAATTAATCTCAATAAATCAGAATGACAAGAAAGAAAAAGCTCTTGCTGAAATCAAGAAATCATTGGAAGAAATACGTAGAAGTAATAGTATACCATTGGCTCATACTTGGATCCCACGTAAAATTGCGCTACTCTCTACTCTATGCGTCATGATTTGTCATGTCATTGTCTACTTAGGTAGTGTTTGGAGTGATAAAAAATAAAAATAAATAAAAAAAAATATGGTTTGATTTAATTTTAGGCATTTGGTATCTAACAAAATTTTTTGGAGAAAAATAGTGATATTTTTTTTACCGTCATAGCAAAACTGTGGGAATGGTTTCCCAAATTTGTTCCCACAGATTCAAAAAAATTAGTATAATATAACAACAATGATACTCATTTGAAAGCTTTCATCTCAAAAATTATGATTGTCAAAAATATTTACCCATCCAGTTAACCTTTTTTTAGATTTTTTATATTTTTTAGTGAAATATTGAAATTATTTTAGATAAATTATGAGGTCGTAATATGTGCAGTAAAATAAGTTTTAGAGATTTTTAAAATTTTTTAATTTTTTTGCAAACCAAACGTTTCCTTAGTGTCCCGCAAATGCTTACATGGTTAAAGTAAGGTGGCATTACTCTAGAATTTTCTAGATGACCCAAGGCCATGTAAGGCTTACCATGTATATCCTATAACTTTCTTGTATATATTAGGTAACTCTTGTAATACGTAAAAGATTTTAGAATATGAGAGAAGCTTCCTTTAGGAAGCATATCAAGTAAATATCTAGATACTTTTGTGAAAGATTCTAAAACCTTAAACTCCACTTTTGGATCAAACAAATTTCCACTCTCCATTAAGGAGGTGGAATGCCATAAATAAGGGTCACTCCCTCATTTGTTGTTCATCCAAAGTTTGAGTGAATGAAGTGAGATGTTCTCCAAATCTCATGTGTGCTCTTATTCCCTTACTCATCTTTCTCTTAGTTTCTTTGTGAGAGTTTGTGAGAGATCTTAGTTTTCTAGCAAGGATAGGTTGGCTTAGCACTTCAACAAAGGTTAAAATGTTTAAGTGTCACGCGGAACAAGGTGTGATATTGTAAGCCCGTGACAGTAAATTATAGAATATATATGGTAAATCTAACATGTAGGGGTGGAAACGAGCTAAATTGAGCCAAGTTTTAACTTGTTCGAGCTCGGCTCGAACTTTCTGAACCAAGCCTAAACTTTTATATAAGCTCGAGCTCGGCTCGATAAAAAAAAAGTTAAGCTCAAAGTCGGCTTGCCGATAGCTCAATTAAACTAAAACGACATCGTTTTAATTTAAAATATAATAAATAAAATATTATTAAAAATATATAATTAAAAATATATACAAATATTATTAAAAAATATATATATTATTTTATCAAGCATACTCGCGAGTTTTCGAGCCGAACTTTACCAAGCCCCGAGCTCGAATCTAAACGAGTCACAAGTCAAGCTCGATTCGAGTTCGTTTTAGTTACGAATCAAGTTTAAGCCGAGCTCGAATAGCTCGCAAACAGCTCGATTCGTTTCCACACCTACTAACATGGCCTAGGATCTTCTAAAAAATTCTAGAATAATGCCACCTTGCTTTAACCGTGTGGCATTTGTGGGGTGCCAAGTAGGCAATGACATGGCAGGTCGTTACATATGTGGCCCGGTGTTTGATTCTCAAGGCAAGCTACCTTCTTTCTTATATAACTATCAATTTCACTACTTAGAAAAAAGACGGGGTTGCTGGGAAGACATTTTTGTCTAATAGATTGGAATTTTGCTAAATGTTTCACAATTTAAAACCCTCCCACTAGTGGCCTGTTTTGCAGTTCCCCTGAGGAGGTAGATGAGTTTTACGTGGTAGAATTCTTTTTGCCACCAAACTATGCGCAATCAGGTGATTGGAGGACCACTGCATTTTCATTATTGTCCATAATGAGGCAGCATTTAAAAAGTGTAAGCATTGCTTTTGGAGATATAATAGGAAAAGATTTATCAATTGATGATAACCTTAGAAGGGAGTGGAAGGGAGGCAGTAGCACTAGATTTAACAAATCAGGAAAAAGAAAATTTGTCAATTGATGAAAATCTTATAGAGAATAGAGGCGAGACAATACGATTAAATTCACCAAATCAAGGGAATAAAAATTCGCCAATTGATGAAAGTCTTGTTGAGAACAGAGGCGAGACAGTACAACTAGATTCACCTAGCCAAAGACATGAAAATTTGCCAATTAATGAGAACCTTGTAGAGAAGGATGATAGGATAGTATGCCTAGATTCACCAAATCAAGAAAAAGAAGAGAACACTACTGTACATGTTGAAAACAATAATGAGAGTAACATAGAAGAAACCAACAGGACGGTTGCCTCCTCACTGCAAAAGGCACAACACAGAAAAGTTGGAATTCCAATTTCTTTGGAGCTTCTCCAACAATATTTTGGAATGAAACTTGAAGATGCTGCAGAAAGTATTGGTGATAATTAACCTTCTTTACTTTGGGAAAACTTTGTTCCTAGTAATCTTTCTCTTTTGGGAAAATTTAGCAACAGTGGCAAGCGATGTGATTGTTGCATCACATTCATTCATCCATGTGGGCTTAATGTGAGTCCTACTGAATGAATAGTTGATATGCAATCAGTTGTTATTACAGTACTGTTGCTAGCAGCAGAGGCGGAGCCACATGGTGTCCAGTGTAGGCCATCGCCTACACTGGATTTACCTTAATTATAATAATTTTAGTTACCTTGGATAAGCAGTGGATAGGTCAATTGGTTAATGTGTTGTATGTAAGTTTCTGACCTTGCGCAGCTCAAGAGTTCGAGCCTTCTATGCACTGGTTTACTCTTTTTATTCTCTTTTCTTCATTTTTATTTTTGACAGAGACTCTTTTTTTTTTTTAATTTAAGCCTACACTTACTTATATTTCTGGGTCCGCCACTGCTGATCAACAATTGTGAGATGACAATAGCATTGCTATTAGCCCTTCTTAATTTTAGAAGCCAAGTGGGTGATAGAAAAAGCTTCAATCTTAAGGTACCTGATAGAGTGATCTGGCTCTTCCAAATATAAAATCAATAGATCCTTGAATGAAAGACTGGAAAAAATAATGTGATCCTTGATCATCAAGCAATGTGTCCTGAGCCCCCAAAATCCTAACCCTATACAGCATCGCTTTATCACCTGCTAACCTCAATGCCACAGCTTGCATTCCACAGCCTCCAGGCACTGCAACCACTGAGTTCTGCAAAAGCAAGAAGAAAAAAAAATTGAAATTAACCCATAAAAATAGGATTCCATAATTTGAAACAATTTTGGATTTTTTTTTTTTTTTTAATACCTCAAAGGTGATCCCAGTTGCACAGAAATAATCAGATTCTACTGTGACAGAAGCTGATCTGTAAGTCCCTAGTTCACACCCATTCTCGTCTTTATCTGAGGCTTTGTTATTCCAAGTGATGATTGTTTCAGTAATTCGACTTCCAATGAATGAAATGTAGGGCTTCGAGTCTGGAACAAAAACCTTTTCTCTGCATATTTCCATAATTTAACTCAGCCAAACAAGCCTTTCCCAAAGAAACGAATAAAATGAACAAGAAAAATGAACAAGGCAAATGCAAAAACGGAATTGAGAATTATCTCATTTTACAAACAAATACCACAGCTATGGATGTTCCATTTAAGAGAGAGAGAGAGAGAGAGAGAGAGAGAGAGAGCACTTCTAACGTGCATATTGTACAACTTCCACGTTGCGATTTTGCATATCCGAGATGTATATAAATAGAGAGAGTTATATGTATCTATATGGATATAGCTATAGATACACATACAATCATATAGATATATACACCTGTAGATTCCAGGAAGAATGTAAATTTTGACTCTCTGAGAATTATCGTGGGGAACCAAATCAACTGCACCTTGCAGAGTGACTGAATCTCCCTTGCCATTCTTGTCAACCACAAGAACTCGACTCCGATTGCGATCATCTCTCGAACCCAACCTCTCCGTCTGCACATCCACCTTCATATCATCCCAAGTAATGAAATCCACGGTGTTCTCTTCCCTCCCTCCTGAATAACCCACTTCAATGCTGCCCAAAAAAACCAAAAACCAAGCAACAAATGCTCTAAAAACCCATGAACCCATAACCTTACCCCTCTAACGATCTCTGATCTTCCCTTTGTGGGTACCTTGGAAGCTTTCTAATTAAGTTCACGAGGACTGATGGAGTTCCAATTAATAGAGGAGCGTTTGTGGGTGCTACTCTTGTGAGTTGAAGTCGAATTACAACAGTTTGAGCAGCGATTCGAAGAGGGTCAGTCATGGGATTGATGCTAATGCTATATAATTAAGAAGCAGAGGAGAGAGAGAGAGAGAGAGAGAGGAGTTAATTAATTAAGAGGGAAAAAGAAGAGATCATTTGAGTGGGGAGTTTCAGAGATTTGGCATAGTTATGGATTGAGAAAGATGGTTTGTTGAGAAGTAGTTATGGAACTCCAAGAGATCTAAACATACATAGATAGTTAATTACTGTGTGCATGTGTGCATAATATACATAGATATAAAACGGTTATGCTTCTTCAGGTGATGATGCTGCAATATGCACGTTGAATTTGCCCAGAGCACCACTGGGCTGCGTTTTAGGAGCACGGGCGACATGCATTGGATGGCCCGGTTTGAGATTGCGCCTCCGGAACTGATTTAATCGATTATTAGAATTTTCTTTTTTCTTCTTTATTTTATTTTATTTTTTTTACATATTGACGTTATTGAAATTAAAAGAATTGAGCAAGGTTTCTTACCTTAGTGGCTCATGTCCCAACACTCTAATTTGGAAGTTGGGAGTTCGAGACCTGCTGTTGACAGGATTGATGAGATTGGAGTTATTAAGTACCTTCTGTAGAAGGATAGGGATGCTTTACTTGCAATAAAAAAATAAAATTAAAAGAATTAATTTAAAAGGAAAATTAATCAGAAAATTAAATCAAAAATGGATTCTACGTTTGGACCAATTGGACTCAACATCTGAATTGAATTACACTTCGTATAAATGTCTCCTCAGTCATTTTTCAGGGGTTGAGTTTTCTGAAGTTGATATGTAATTTTAGAAGTTAATGTTGTATTTTTGTATTTTAATTCTTATAAAAATTCATCTAACAGTTAAAAATACAATATTTGAATTTTTAATAGAAGCTCATCCATGAGATTAAAACAACTTTATTCATTGGATAAATTTTTATAATTAAGAATCTGAAATTTAAAAATAAAATTTCAACTCTTGAAGGTAAATTTTAACTTGAAATTGTAATTTTAACTACAAAATTTCCTCATCTTTAAATTATTTAATAATTACAAAATTATCACTGGCACAGTTTTAATAAAAAATTTTCAAGTAAATTGCCAGGTACCGAGCAATATCCAAAAACAATAAACAGGTGTATAATACAAGGAATTACACAGTTCGACAAGTTTGCCCGCATCCACTCGATAAATCGGGAGCGATTTTCACTATATTTGAATGGTTTACAGAGGAGCACAAACTCACACTCGACTCGTTTTTCTGTTGCTCTATCTTAACTCCCTTATTTTCGGTGTACCCACATCCCAATACAAATCCATATTCTCCCGAGCTCCCAACTGGAGCAAACTCTCCCACATTTTATCTCTTCTGCGACTCTCAAGCCTAACATCCCTGTATAAAATACTAGGAAATGGTTAAAAGCATTAAACAGAGACATAAATCAACCACCAAAAATGGTTGCTTCTTGAGTCTTCAACCACCAGTAAGTTGCAATTGAAGCACAGTTTTAAAAAGTGGTAACGGCCACTATATCGGTAATGAAAACAATGGGTGCAACAGGCAGGAATGAATTTAAAATTTTCACTAGGGGCATTAGACACTTAAAGTAAAGAATGACAAATTAAATGAGAGTAAGAATAGGGTACCGTTTAGAATTTCAAATTTTGGCAACTTCTGTCTTTTTTGGTCTAGTGCTTTCGACGAAGCAGGTGGTAATTTTTAATAATTTTTTGTAACTTTTGAATATTTAATAAAATTTGTAGTAATTTTTGAAAACTTTAAATAATTTTTGAGCTAAGCAAGTTACTCTATCTAAGTAAAAAAGTAACAAAATTTTATTTTATCAAACACCTAAGGAGCAACTTTTGACAGTTTTTTGCTAATTTTTGCCCCTCCAAAAAGACCTCCGGAGAGAAGTAATATTGCTTTTAGGGAGAAAAAAATTATTCTTATACATTAAACCAATGAATATATTTTTTATAGTTAAATGATTTAATTGACTCTTTAGATAACACTTAAGGTTTAATAGAGATATATTTCGTTAAAGAAAAATTTATATAATTACCAAGTTTTATTGTTTATATAATTTATTATATTATATGTGATTATGCACAAAAATATTCAATAGTATAATAGGAGAATATATTTTATTTCACAAAAAATAATTGAGTTTAATTTTTATAAACTCCTTTTATGTTAAAAAAAAATTGTATTAATTTTAATTTTTTAATAAGGTCTAAATACCTAAATTTTGAATCAATTTAATTTTTAATAAAACTAAAATACCAAGATATTTTAATAATTTCATGTCCAAAATTAAGAGTATCACTTGCCCAACCTCTATTTCAGTCCGCCCTTAACAACAGAATATAATGAAAGTGTAACAATCTGAAAATATTACGTAATACGTAAGAATAATAGCCAATTATTAAAACCATAGGTTGGCGGTTATTCCTTGCATAAATATCACTTTGCCCCAATTTATATTTTAAGTCCATCCCCCGAAGGTGTGAGGAGATGAATGTATCATCTCCAGAAGAGCGGCATTCAAGAGGAATCAGCCTTTGTTCTCATTTGGGAGGGCTTCTTGTTGCAGATTGAATTGTATTGCTGTGAACTAACCATGCTGGGAAACCTGTATAATTGCATTTAGAGGTGTTTGGAGTGATAAAAAATAAGATAAAATGAGATAATTTGTGAGTTCGTAATTCGTGCAGTGAGGTAAAAAGTGAATAACTTTTAGAGATATTTAGAGTTTTTTAAAAATTTTTATCAAACCAAACAACCCTCAGTCTTCCCAAAAAACACATGGAACGATTTATTACTCTTTTCTTTTAGTATGGCAATATTGCTGATAACCCTGCCGATGCATAGCCTTGTCTCCCTATCTATATGCATTGAGTTTCATTTTGCCTTGGCTTTTTCTTTTCTAAGATTAAAGGTGTGTTTGACTTTGGCATAGATTAAAAGGAAATCAATGTAAGCTCTGTAAAATTCTACTTCTTTTTTATTATATTATATACTCACTTCGTAAAAATTTAAATTTGTTAATATTTCTTCCTCTTCAAATACAAAATATTAATATTTTTCAAAAATATAATAAAAAATGAAAATTTGTGGAAATTAATAATTACTCCCATAACATTTACTCCTAATGTCTAATGCCATAAGAAAATTTCCCTTAAAGATCATGTTGCCAAGATGGAATACAGTTTATACTTGAAATTAAGTTGAAGGCCGAACAAATATTTAGTAAATTCTTCAAATAAACTAAAAAAGTTTCTAATTTTTTTAATCCTGCTTGGTTGTTTAGTAATAAAGGTTAATTTTTAACTTCCTAAAAGTTAATCATGTTTGAAAGTTTAACATGCGAATCCTGACAAAATATAGGTTTAGAAGTAAAATAGTTATTAAATAGTAAGCAAAAATAGATTTCTTTTTAAGGCTCTTTTGTTTCAATATGAAAAAATTTCAAAAAAATATTTTTACTTATATTTCAAAAAAATATTTTTCAAAAACATAAGTAAATATATCTTGAATAATGACATACTTGCCACATCATGAAACCCATAGTCTAGAGACGCAAACTAAATCATGTACATACATACACATTTATCACAAAATCCTCGAGCTATCCTACTCAAAGCCAAATCATAACTGAATTGGAAATAAAACATAATAAAACTAAAATAGTAAGTAAAATAAAGCCACAACTGCTTCTCCGCATGGTGCTCCAAGATAACATAAGGGCTTAACCAACCCAATCGAATAATAATATGAACGTATGCAACTGCCACTCTGTAGAGGGCTTAAAATTATATATAAACCTCATGTTCGATGCATCAAAAGATTAAGAAAGTATAGCAAAAAAAAAAAATCCGAAAGAGAAACTAGGGAAAACTAAGTCCCCTAATCAAAGGGTTCCAAAGAAAATCTTATTTAGTGTCTTCCACACCAATACTTTAGATTCAAAGTCCACCACTTTAATGATTGAGATAAATCAATATATCATATAGAAATCTAAAAAATTACAATCTTTTAATTGAGAAGTTTCTATCTCATCAGTAACTGTAAACAAATCTAAATTGATCAATTCTTAAATTCGTATCTTCTATATATGAAACAATTTCATGCACATGAATCAAATTCATTAATCAATCAAAGATTACATTCATCACATGAAATACATGTATCCATAAATAATAAAGAAACTTTAGATAAACTAACTAATAATTTTTTATTAGAATAAAATCAATTTATCATTTAATATATAACTTTAGGGCATACATCCCAATAAACTCTCACTTGCACTTAAGTTATTGATCTAATACATTTTACCCTCATCCCATCAACATAAGACTCAAAAACTTTTGTAGGCAAAGTCTTAGTAAAAGGATCAGCTAATTACACTACTAGAAATTGTAGGATAGGAGACGGACCAAATGCTCGACTGCCTGTAAGCGGTCTAGAATAAATCCATCGCCGACCGCTATTTATTCCTGATCGATCGCCTAGAAGCGGTCGATAAATCAATTACTTTCCCCCCATTTACTTCCCCCAAAAATCTCTTATTCCCGTCCCTCTTTCTTACATTCATTCTTACGCTCTTTCCTTACCCGCTATGTGCTCAAATTGACACCCATTCTCTACCGCCGTCCATCCATTCCGGTGACCCCCCGTCAATGAACAGGTAAAGCTCTTTCTCTTTCTCTCGGGTTTCTCGGGTCTCTTAGGTCTCTCGGTTCTCCCTTTATTTCTCTCTATCTTTCTCTCTAGCTCTCTTGCGCTCCCTCTTATTGTTTTTCCTTGTCTCTACTTGTAGTTTTGGCTTCATTTGAAGTTCACAAGTTCCCAATTTACAGGCTTTCCCATAGCGAATCATGGGGTTTTTTACGTAAATAATTGTATTAATTACAAGATTTACCAATATAGACTCGGCTGGCAAAATTTTTGTGATTAAGCGAGATGTCGTCGGTAGGGTCGCCGACACCATGGCATCAGCTCTAGTTCCGACACCCATGGTGTCGATAGCAGCACTACCGACACTCTGTTAACAAATACTCGACTGCTCCGTCTAGGACAGAACAGATCGACTCAACTTTCCCTCTCTCTCCCTTCGCTGGCTGCAACGGTCGACCGCAAGGGGTCACGTCCGCCAGGCCTAGTCCGAGTCCATCACCTCCATTACTAGGTTGAGTCAGGTTATTCTATCTCCTACTTCTTCAACGGTCCAAAGATGTAAGTCTCACATCTTTGCCTATATATACATACATACATATACGCAGCTGTGATCGAATAATTTTTTCTGTTGAATGCTTTGTTGTGAACACACGTATATGTTGAATGCTTTATGTTGAGTGAGTTTCAGTATCATTTTTTTGCTCAATATTGAATTATTAGGAGAAAGAGTGCTGGTTTTCTGATTTTTGCATTCAGTAGTTACTGTTTTTAGGTAAGTTTGGTTTTTATGTGTTACTTTGTTTCAATTTTTTGGGTGCTATGTATTACCTGATTGTTAATTAAATAAAGGAGAATAAAATCAAAAGAGATTCTGAGAAATTTTTATGACCCGAATTTGATCAAGAAATTTTGAATTATTGTCATGTAAATTTTGAACCCAAATCGTTTGTTTATATATAATAATAATCCATATAAGAACATAAGTGAAAATGCAATTTTGTGTGAACTTAGGGGAAAACCAAATTTAATTCTTTAGTTTTAAAGTAAGCATAATCTTGCTAAGTTAAATGTACTAAAATATAATTTAAAATCATTGTGTTACCAAAGATTATGCAGTGGAGTTCAATTTAATTTTGTTGAATTTAGTTATATGTAACTTAATTGATTTTAATTTATATAGAATGTATATAGATAAAAGTAGTTTGTTAATTTATTTATATACAATCTATAGTTTGTTAATTTAATTTATGTAGAATGTAAGTAGAAAAAAATTAGTTCCTTGCACATTTTAAAAAAAGCAAAAATTGGTTTGTTAATCTATTTATATACAATCTATAGTTTGTTAATTTAATTTATACAGAATGTATATAGAAAAAAATTAGTTTGTTTTATTTTAAAAAAAGCAAAACTTAGGACATAATTTAAGGCAACACTCAGGTAAATTATCATTCTACCAACTATATGAGTTTAGGTTAAATATTTATTAGTTGTGGAGAAAAATATAATTTAAAAAAAATCCCATATGAATATTATTGAAATCAAATCATTTGTTTATCTATGATAATAAAACATTATAACTTAGGGAGAAAAATTAATATAAATTATATTAATATTAATTTAATATTAATATTAGTTATATGTAACTTAAATTTATCTAAAAAAAATCATCATAAATATGTCTTGAATATTAGTTATATTTAATATCTATCTTAAATAATTAGTAACAAATAAACATTTTTACTAACTATATGAATTTAGGTTAAATATTTATCTCGATTAAATCCCATATGTAGGTACAAATAGAAATTAATTTAATTATCTTAATATTAATTTGATATAGTAAACTAAGACAACACTTAGGTTAATTAAAACATAAATCGTGATATTTTTTTTTTCAGGGCTGTAATTTGTCGGTTGTTAGTTGTTCAAAATGTCTCGATAACGAATTTCACTGTTTTGTTTTTGAGGTGGAAATATCATAGATGCAAATGGCGACTTCGGCTATGACAAACCATTTAAGCGTTGTATCAGGGTTAATACTCGGTGTACCTATATGATGTTGATGGTAAAATTATATGAAGTTGTTTCTATGGACCTGGACCAAGTTGTTTTGAGAGTATTGTGCAGATACCCAATTATTGCTAGTGCGGGCTAAATATTTCACAGACCTCTGCAAGTAGTGGACGATGACACGACAGAGACGATGTTTGCTATCGTTCATAATTTGAACCGTAATCACCGTGACCTGTACTTAGAGTTTGGGCTGATAGATTCTGCAGCTGTTGGCCATGAATGCAACTTTTAATTAAATGCTCCGACTCAGACTTTTGTAGGCAACCATTTTGAACCGATGCCTTCTTCCCCTACTAATGAACCAGAAAATCAACTTGGCACCACTACTGACTCTGTTCGCGAGTACGTCTAACAACAAGATATATCTTGGGATCACGTGGCTGACCAGGCAGAAGAAGCGCTATTGGATGTAAAAATGCAAAACCAAGAGATCATTGAGGAGGAAGTTATGGGAGATCCAGCTGTCAATGAACATGATGAACCTGAGGTGAGACGAATACATTAGCCTATGTCCAAATCATTCACCACTGTTGAATTAGATGACAGTGCACTTCACTGGGCTCCTTCACTTCATCAGCGGACATGGAATCCAGAGAATGAGGATCCTTCTGTTGGACTCCTTTTCAAGGACAAAAACCACCTAATCCAATCCATGAAGTTATATGCTGTTAGATCTAATCAATTGTATGTAACTGTGCAGTCAAATAGAAATTCTTGGGTTGCTGAGTGCCTGAAAAAGAATGAGAGACAATGCAAGTGGCGGGTCTGAGCGAGCATACGAAGTTCGCACGGTTTATTCAAAATGACTAAATACGAAGGCCCCCACGCATGTATCTTCGCATGGCTATCTAAAGACCATGAACAACTGGACTCCAAATTTCTATGCAGTAATATCCTTCATTTGGTTAAGTCTAATCCCGCCTATTCTATTGTCTCGCTGCAAGTTGAAATACAGGACCGGTTTAAATATTCTGTGTCTTACCGAAAAGTGTGGCTCGCCAAGCAGAAGACAGTGGCAAAGATATTTCGTGATTAGGAGTAGTCATACTTGTTGCTACCAAAATATATGAATGCAGTACAACATTACAATTCAGGTACGAAAGTTCACTATCGGCATCATCCTTATATGAGTGGTGCCCAACGAGTTCTCCAGTATGTCTTCTGGAGCTTCAAGCCTTCGATTGATGGTTTCGCGTACTGCATTCCCGTCGTATCAATCGATAGAACACACTAGTATGGCAAGTACACTGAAAAACTACTGATAACAATGGCACAAGATACGAACCTACAAGTTTTTCCATTGGCAGTTGCACGGGTGGATACGGAGGACAACGACAGTTGGATATACTTCTTAAGAATGTTTCAGAGGCATGTGTGCAGAGATCGACTTTTATGCTTAATCTCTGATCGGCACAATGTCATTCTCGCTGCAGTCATATTTCCTCACTTTGGTTGGGCGAATGCACACCATTGCTACTGCTTACACTATATAGAGGCCAATTTCAAGAAGAAATGGCTTGGGAAACAACTGACTGACTTGCTCAATCAAACAGGAAGGCTAACTCAAGTTCGTAAGTTCGACGAGGCGATGAAGTTACTCAAGTCCATCAACCAAGATGCGTGGAAATACCTAGATGACATCCCAAAGGAGAAGTGGACGTTTTGTTATGGTGGCGGTCATAGATACGGAATCATGACAACCAATCTTTCAGAGTGTTTCAATAATGTACTGAGCGATGCTTGAAGCCTACCAATTACTGCAGCAGTTCAACTAACATTCTACAAACTAGTTTCATACTTCCATCAACGTCGCCTAATTGCTGTAAATGCAACTAACAGTGGGTTGAGGGTTGGTCCACGAGTCCAGAAATTGTTGACTGATTACCAAAAAGATGCCTTGGCTCATCAGGTAATAGAATTTAATCACGTCACTAGAGAGTGCCAAGTCGTGACTGGTTCTCATCTGAGTAGGGGTGGCAACACACAAATTGTTCGACTAGAGAATGGCACATGTAGCTGTGGAAAGTGGAAGGTCCTGAGCCTACCTTACTCACATGTTATAGCTGCTTATGATCGAATATGCATTGATTGGATGCAATTTGTGTCAGGTGTGTACTTAATTAAATCGTACGTGGATATTTACATACCAGAGTTCCATCCGTTAGAACATGAAGACTACTAGCCCAAGGTTGAAACACCCTTCTTTATCCCTAACCCAAATCTTCTCCGTGAAAGAGGTCATCCCATGTCGACGAGATTGAGAAATAAGATAGACAGATCAGAACGGAGCTCTGCCTAACATTGTGGCATAAGTAAATAGCAGGGGCATGATCGACGCAAGTGTCTAGCGAGGGCTTCATCATCGTCATTAGCCACTAGGTTTTTGGGTTAATTTTGTACTTCAAAATATCTTGTAACCTTACTAGTGTTATGTTAATGAATGCAATGAGTTTTTTATGAGTATTCAAAACAAGGTGTGTTAATGACTATGCATATAAAGTTATGATTTTTCATGAGTATTTGATAGCAATGGAAAGAGTATGTTGTTACTATGCATGTATAGTTATAAGTATTAATGTGACTTACAGGATATATCGTTCATACAGAGAGATGTCTCATCGACAACATTTATTGGATCCTAGGCCGATTGATCCCCATGTACTCCACTCTGAGGCTGAGCATCGATCCACTGATATTTAGGAGTCCCCCGTTCGGGTATGTATGTAACATTTAGTTATTTGAATGTTTGAAGTTTGCATGTTACTAGTTGAAATATTATTAGTTAATGGTTACTATGTTTTGATGGTGCTATATGCAGTTTGAGGAGGTTATTCGATGTCGAGCCACACAGACCTGCTTACGACAGATATTGGATCTACCCCAGGATTCACATGTCCTCCAAGAGCTGCATAGGGCTGGATTTTACGGGATATATCGACTGGGTGCTATCCACTTATACTGGCCACTGATCACATCCTTAGTGGAGCGATGGAGGCAGAAAACACATACTTTCCACCTCTCCGTTGGCAAGGCTACCATTACCTTGCAAGATGTCGAGGTCATAACAAGGTTATGAGTTGATGATGACCCCGTTAGCAGGACAGATGGGCTTCTTGGACTCTTGGCACGATAGACACTATGCCATGAGCTACTTGGTAGGACACCAGATATGGGCAATTTCAAGATGGGGCATTTAAAGATTAGCTAGCTAACAGAGTATTTTTTAGTATTACCAGACGATGCTACAGGTGCAGAGATAGAGTATCATGCACGGGCACTAATCCTTATCATCATCAGGGCACATTTACTGTCAGACCACTCCAGCAATTTGGTAAAGATACATTACCTAGTATCGCTCCGAGACTTTGATGCATGTGGTAGGCTAGCTTGGGGAGCCGCTGCGTTAGCATGCTTATATAAAGAGATGTGTTTTACTTCCACCACCCATATCGCCGAGATGGTAGGACTGATTTGTATACTTCAGGTAAAATGAAATTGTGTTGACATAATTTTTTTATATTAAGATAATGTCATTTTCAAATCAACTAACAATTTATTTTTTTTTAACTTTAGGTTTGGGCATGGGAGCGACGAGCGCAATTTAGGCTCGTTATTACACATCAGCCTCCCCCACCTGATTATGCATTAGAGGATTTTGGGCTACCAGTGGATCCATAGGGGTGCAAATGGAAGGGAAAACTAGCAGTGAGCTTTGCCAGGCCACTGAGGGACTGCAGGGAGCAGTTGACACTTATGCGGGATGATCAGATGACATGGTGTCCGTACCCAGCAGCGTTTTTTAGCAGACTTCCACAATACTGTTGTGTTGGTGAGGCAGTGTAGCGTTCGACTTGTCCATTGATATGTTTCGAGATCATCGAGTACTAACTACCTAGACGCCTCATGAGACAGTTCAGCCTACATCAGGTGATCCCGACTGAGTTTGACATATATCCATTTGCACCAGCTGACTAAGCGTGGTCGAGGAGAGGTCAACTAGCTCTAGTACCATTAGCGGTACGTGGATGAGTGGGCGAGATGACGAAAGTCGATCGTCGAGGGTAAGGTTATCTCTATGCCTCTCGCATTCGATGACCTGTACATGGAGTGGTTTTGTCATATCACACGGACTCACTTCGCACCACACTCACATGTGCCACCTGTCAGTTCTCCGCCAGTGGCAGCAGATATGTCGATTTTGGTATGAGGTTTTATCTACCAGTATTTTAATAATACATGTTTTTTTTTTTAATTTTTTGAGCTTGACTAATATATTTCCTTGCACATTTCAGGTTAACACTCTCGTCAGCGTGTATCGCGTAACGGAGAGCCCTCGATGGTGCAGAGCAGGTTGGTTATGTTTCGGAATTACAGTATATTATTGATAAGGCATAGCCTGTGATTGGTGCAATCGATCATGAGGAGAGACTGCACGGAGCTATTTACACTGGCCAACCAGGCACATCATCTTAGGATGGACCATCACGGCCCACCAGAGTACGGCATGCTGGTAGACGGTCACAGGAGCATCCAGCTTTATACGACCCTCATCTAGGAAAGGATTTTCCATGACCAGCCGAGGCAAATATCCCGAGTATTTCTACAGCCGAAAAGGGTTTGCCTGATAAAGAGACGCATATACCATATTTAGGACCAATGGAGGGATAGATACCAGTGACAAACACGATCGTGCAGCTACAAACCCTACCCCCGACTACACAGACATATGCTTTACTCTCAGCTGATATGGATGACTTTTGGTCAGGGATTTTCCACATAGAGCCATTATCTACATCCCGCCACTCGGATCACCTACAGGAGTAGCCGCATTCAATCCACAGATATCCGTGACTGCCCCCAACTCCAGCCAAGTATTATATGCGACGACGTAGAGTACGACAGACAGACGTATCCTCATCGTCGCACATTCCTATGGTTTTACCCAACGAGCATGAGCCAGTTGCAAGAGAGGCAGCACATGTTGACGATGCATCAGCCGAGGAGCCACGTGTGGATGAGCTACTGATGCCCTCAACAGTTGTACCTGAGGATGTGCCTCTGTACCCAAACCAACCAGTTGTGCACGAAGGAAGCGTCGCTGTGGCACGAAGTGACCTATTATATTTATTTTTCCTACTGTATCATACTTTTGTTTCATATTCATTATGAACATGTAAACAAAATCATCTAAAACATAAATTTTAGGTTGAATTTAAATGTCTCATATTCGTTTGCTTTCTTAGAAATCAGGTGGTAGGTCAACTAGGTTATAACCTTTTAACATTTTGCACATATTCATAACTACTAATGCCTATCTATTGGTACTTGTTGTCTAGTTTATTTTAATTAGCTAATTTCTTATTGTTATAAGTAATTATCTGATTTCTGATTTCTTATTTCTATATGAAGAATGTAAGTAGCACTGTAATGATTTTGGTGCTGTTTTGTTTGGTGCTATTTTATTTTTTGTTATGGGCAGCAATAAGTGAAACAAGTTATGAGTTTGGTGCTGTTTTGTTTTTTGTTATAGGCAACAATAACTGAAACAGATTATGAGTTTGGTGCTGTTTTATTTTTTGTTATGGGCAGGAATCAAACAAAGAATTTGAGGGTTGCTGGGGCAGCAAGGTCTCAGCAGTAGCACCACCGACACCATGGCATCAACTACACTGTCGACATCCATGGTGTCAATAGTTCAACTTATGACACCCAGCCTATTTCGATGAATTTTGCCAGCCGAGTCTATTTTGGTAAATCTTGTAATTAATACAATTATTTATGTAAAAAACCTCGAATCATGGGTTAGGGAACTCCAGGTGGTCTGAATCGACAAGGCCTTAGTGGTGACCAGAAGAATGAGGGTGACAAAAAGGAGAAGAAATTCGAGCCAACGGCGCCAGTAGCCCGAGTTGGTCAGAAACAGCGGAAGCAAAAAGGGCCAAAGGTTGCTGCCCGACTTCCTACCGTGACTCCACTAACTAAGTGCAAGTTGAGGCTATTGAAGCTGGAGCAAACCAAAGACTACATCCTAATGGAAGAGGAGTTCGTCACTAATTAAGAGAGGTTGAAGCCCCAAGAGAAGAAGATGGAGGAGGACCGTTCGAAAATCGACGATCTACAGGGTTCGCCATTGAGTATTGCCAATCTTGAGGAGTTGATCGATGAGAATCACACCATTGTGTCATCGTCGATGGGATTGGAGTATTATGTGGGGATTTTGTTGTTTTTTGACAAGGATCAGCTCGAGCCGGGTTGCGCCATGTTGATGCATAATAAGGTATGGTTGTTCTTGTTTGAATTGTGATTTTATTGGCCATGAGGAAATTAGGATTTTGAGTAATGGAGTTAAGGTTCTTGAAATGTTGATTTCTTGAGAAAGTGGAAGTTTAAGATTTTGAAATCACTTCTTTCATTGGTTTAGATTCGGGTATGTTGATTTTTCCTTATATTTTTCTGATGTGGTAAAATATGAGTTTGTGGTTTAATTCATGGATATGTGCAAAGAAATTTGACTGTTAAGGGACATTATAGTCATATTTCATGAATATTCTATTCAAATCTCATGGAAGCATAGTTACATTTGGGGATCGTTTTCCCGTTTGATTTTATTTACCGAAATGATCTACATTCAAGATAACATTGGATGTAATTTAGATTTTCATTGCTAAACCCAACTGTGGGGCTACCTTTGTTGTGTAACAAATAAGATGGAATGCAAAGAAACACTTACATACTGAGGACTAGAGGACTGTATCTGTTCTTACCTTTAACAGTCTCCATTTGGGCGCCATTAGGATTTTAGGTTTGGAACAAGTGAATTTGAATTTTGATCCTAGGTTTAAGTTAAACATGTTTATAAGAATGGCATCTTTGCTGTCACACCCCGGATCTGGGGACTCGAGAGGTGAGTGAGAAATAAGTATAGTATGAAGAATGTGGTTAAAAGCATCAGAGTCACACGACAGCCACGCAATGGACCCACAAAACCTTCCCTATTATATAAGGACCTAAACCTGTCAATGTATAGACCTGTGATAAGAACCTGTGACATTCTAACATATTCATAATCTCACACTACCAAACCTTATGCAGCGGATCCATATTTTGTATACTAATAACACACACAAGGGCCATACATGCATATCCATAATAGCTAATAAAAGTATATGCGAAGAAATAAAGTAATGCAATCCACTTAACATTACATAACCTGGCTTTAAAGCCATTACATTCCCAAAACCAAAATAAATTTACATTGCTTCATAATTTATCTCTACCAATTTACATGAATCAAAAATAAATGAATTTACAACTTCTCGTCATAGTACATCCACTAAAGTACAAAAGATAAGCTAGCCAAGACTCTGGGATGTCAATAAGTCCCCTAACTCCATGGCACACCTAGTCATCCTGCGTGGGTTCTGCAATGACATATATAGGGAGGTGAGCACGAATGGCTTGTGCTCACGCTATTCACCATAATATAAATATGATACAAGTAATGAACGTGGATAATATGCAAAGAACAATTACAAAAGAACAATTACAAAGAACAAGTAAATAAGTCAAAGTTCACAAGGCCTTAACAACATACATACAACCTCCCGATTCTTACTTTCACACTTAATTACCATTTAATTCTATCACACAATCATCGGAGATTGGATACCTAATGAATTGTGCTTTAGGATCGAAATCCAGGGCGACGATATGCCACAACGAATCGGGATACACAACTTAATCGTTCTTTAGGATCGCGGTCCAGGGCGATGATGCGTCACAGCACATAACTCATTTTGAAGGCTACTAACCTACTGGCATGAAAACCAACCCTACGCAACTTCCAGAACTCTCAACCCGAGGGTATCTTAAGACCCTTCCTATTTTTCGTACCCCACTACCCTCAATCACACAAGCACGTTATTCATTTCTTTTCCTTTAATGAAAGTTCATTACGTTGATGTCATACACATCATACATCAACGGCATTGATTCAAAATTGCCATGTAAGTGTATCAGGTAAGCTCATAACACTATGCCCATTTAACCACATATTTTCCATCTCATCTCATTCACTTTAAACATAAAAAAAAAAAAAAACAAAAAAAATCAGATTTGGCATAGAGGTAAATCGCAGAATTTTTCAGCGTTTTAGGTCCGCTTTCGCTCATTTGAAGTAGTTATCACACATAGTAATATCGCAACACAACACCATTCAAACCAAGCAATTTCCACCTTAAATACATCAATTTAAATATAATAAAATGCTAATTTAAAATAGGGGAAAAGTGCAGAAAAATTCAGATTGCATACATGTTTTGGTGCTCACTTGAAAGTACCCAAAAAGTGTAAATAGTGAGTGCAACAACTAGCCAATTTTCATGCCTATTTCCACAAGATTTCTAGAGTTAAATGGGCCTTCAAAACTGTTTTCTAACCTCAGAAAATCCAATTTTTTACTTGAGGTCTAATGAGGTTAAATTCAAGGTATTTAGAGCACTAAAACAACATATTTCCAAACATACCAATCAACCCTCTCCAAGAATCCTCATGCATCCAAAACATCATCCAACCACCATAAATCATCAAAACAACTTCAAACCACCATAATTCATCCAAATAACCTTATACTAACATAAATCAGGCAAACAACTTCATCCAACCCTAGGTTGGCCAATTTTGCATCCAACATGTCCAAAGTCAAAATTTTATATCTCTTGCAATCAAATATACATTAAAGTGAGTAGATGAAGTTTCCTACCTCAAACTTGGCCAAAAATCACAAAAGTTTCAAGAACAAGCTATTAGGTCTTCTAGTGCTCAAGTTTGTTGATTTCAAGCCTTTTCTCCCCCCTCCTTTCTCTTTGACTTAAATTCACCACAACCCCTAAAACAAATGCAAGTTTCTCATTTTAATTTCTCAAGAACTTCATCTAGTTTTCTTTTTTAACAACAAAACCATGTTTAAGAGATGGAAGAAAAGCTGGCTAAACTCATGGAAAACTTACCAAATTTCTTAACTCTTCATTCTCTTCCTTCTTCTTCTTCTCCTCTTCTTTTCCTTCCTTTCTTCTTCCTTCCTTTCATTTCTTCTTGGCCGAATACTCTTCTTGGTGTGCTTTTTTTTTGTTTGCTCTTTTTCTCAAGTGTGCCCGAATGGTGTGAAGTTGCCTTGGCCGAATGCCTTAAGAAACCAACTCTCGGGTGAAATGTGCAATTCCAATTCAAGTGTTGTTCAATTCCCTAATTAGACACTTCCACATACCTCTTGATACATTCAAACCTATACATATATATGAACAAGAAGTCTTCACATTTTAATGCCTTGGGTCTCACCAATTTTAATGCTAATGGACTTACTACCACAAATGAAGACAGCAACACTAATGAAGACAAAAACAAATGCATTTGGCTAGCTATTTTCCTCTCACCCGAATTGCTCCTCCATCCTCATATATATATACATATGTAAGTATAGGAAAGTCAA
>JAVXUM010000004.1:4215487-4231942 GCA_035590655.1 Pouteria glomerata
TTGTGAATGGTATCATGTTCTAGTAAAATTATTATCTCCAGTGACCAGGTTTACAGATGTTAGTTGTGGGTCCCATTGCGTGACCGTTGTGTATACTCTGATGCAATGACCAGTTATTCATAATTTGTGTGTTTTACACTCACTCCTCGGGTCCTCGGATTCGGGGCGTGACACCCCGTCTTAGGGACATTATCACTGAGAGAGGTTGGACCACAGCTATAACTTTTAGAGCCTCGACGAACCTTATGCTAGTAAAAGAATTCTATGCCAACATTAAGGTTCATGTGCCGGTAGAAGGAGAATGGCAAATTCTGGTTAAATCTAGGGGGAAACGCCTTCGTGTTAAACCATCCACCATTGCTGTATTTTTAGATCTAGAGTGAGTGGATGACACTAGATATCCCTTCCCTAAGGAGACTTATCCTTCTAGAGACACTCTTGCAGCTACTCTCTCGAGAAACACTCACAGGACTTGGGGCTTTGTTCCACAGTTTTCCAAAAAGAAACTTAGCTTTTTCTATCGGGTGCTTTATGAACTGTCTTGTAATAAGATATTTCCTATGGTACATGATGATATGGTGAGCTACGGGCGTGCTTTATTGTTTTATGCTTTTGGTACTAGGATTTCCATTGATCTGGCGACAGTAATATTCGACACAATAGTGCAGAGAGCTGACAACATAAACAGTTGGTCCGTTTTACCCTTTAGTGGATTAATCACCGGCATGCTAGAGTAGTTTGGAGTAGTCATCAAGGCAACGGCTAAGACCGTTTCTCCTTCAGGTATCATTTCTGTCCACGGGGGCCCGAAGATCAGCTCAGTTGTGCTTTCATGAATCTACCACCACTACTACACAGGCTAGTACTTCTTCTGAGCTAGGTTCTTCTATGTCCACCATGCCACCCCTACGTGCACCTCGCGTCGTTCGCCAAGGTGATCTCCTTTATAGTGTGGATATTAGATTGCAGCATGTTGAGACAGAGTTCCCATCATATGAGGTTCCTTGACCAAGATTGAGACTGAGCAGGTGTCCCAACACCAGTTACTAGAGACCATCATAGATAACATTCGTGCGTTGGCTCCCGCTCATCCACCCTCTGACAACCCACCTTCGAGTCATGGATTTTGATGCCTTCATGGCACTTTAGTCAGTTTAGATCATTAAGTCAAGTCTCATCTGTACCACCTAAAATTGCTCATGCTGTGATGTGTGTTTTTTCGTTTTGGACTGGAGTTGTTTGTACTTGGACTCTGTTTTAGAATCTTGTTGGACAAAGGCTTTCTAATGGATTTTTGTTTTTCCTTTCATTTTGATATCTTTTTCTCGTACATATTTTGTTATTTTCTTTACATTTACTTTTGTATTATCCTTGTTCACTCTTCTGTACAGTTTGTTGTGATAGAGCACATGGTGATTGCAGATAATATCTTGATTACCTTTCGGTTGGACTTTTGAGATTACCTTTCTGTATCCATACTTTCTATTCATATCACATAGGGTATATGATAAAGTTCAAGTTGGGGGTGCTTAACGGACTGTATTGTTACCACTTTACATCACAATTATCATGCTCACTTTGCCCCCTACGGTCTCATTTGCACATGGTTCACTCATTGAGGACAATATTTCATTTAGGTTGGGGGGTGAATAGAGTTCACATGATGATGCATGATCACCAATCATCATGATCACCAGTCTAATAAAAAAAACTCTTATGGTTAGTTGATGGTAAATTTGAGCAAGAGAGTGATGAATAAATCTTGTTCAAGTTTTGATAAAAGAACTTAGTTTAAGTTAAATGTGTCATAATCAAGTGCATTTTTGGCTATTATGCGAGAACTTATGTGCTTAATAGTGAACTTTGTGGAACATTGGTTAATTGAGCATTTTAGAACTAGGTGGAGACTTATACCCCTAATGGTGAGCTTTTGGGCCTGTTATTTTTTTTTTAGAAGGGTTGCACATATTTTTAGCTCAACTGATCTTTATCTTGGTTTCCAATGCCTAAATTGCATCACACACACTTGCATGAGTTTCACTTGGCACACTATGAGTTTTTGCAAGCTCTGAACATGATGCTAGGCCATTTTTGCTAATTTGGGCCTCTTTATCCTTTTTTGATGAAAACTTGTCCTAGGAACCAACTTGAAGCCGTTGTATTAAATTTTTAATTTTTCTTGATTTTTACCTCAATTAATATCCCTTAGACCCATTCACACAATTTAAGCCTCACCTTCACATGTTTTGGATTGTGAAAGTGCACCAATGTCTAAGTTATGAATTTGGGTTAGGAGTGTAAGCTTCGGAAAACAGCATGAGGGAGGATGTTGGGATGAGAATTCATATGTTGTATAGTTTATTACTCAATTTTATTCATTAAAAAAGAAAATTCATAAAAAAGAAATGAAAAAAATTCATAAAAAAAAATAAATAAATTTCAGTCCTTTTGTTTATGCAATTGTAGGACTTGTACATTACTAGCAATCTATGAGAATGTCCCAAGAGTAGTTGTAAGTTTGTGAATAAGTTTCGTGTTGTGGTTCTTGTTAGGGTTTAGAGAGGAGATAGGTAATTTGGGACTTGGGCATTGTAGTTTATATATATCCCAAGACATGTGCTTTGAATTCCATAACTTTCATTGTTTAACCATTACCCATGGCCAAGTTACAACTGGATAAAAGACCTAGTAGATTCCAAGTGAGCAACTCTTATGCGTGCTTGTAGTGGACTTATGTTGGTCGTGTGGTGTAATCTATTGCATAGCATTAACAGTTATGATATGACTTATCCACTTTAAATTGTAACTCATTTCATTTGTTCATTTGTGGGATCTTGTGCAACTAGGATGGCATTATTTGAGTGAACCCCATAATGAGTGAATTTCTTTTTATGAGTGGTACACCCTACGAGGATTTGAAGTCAAAACCTAGTTTGTTTATACTCTTGCGACCTTATGAAATGAATGCCACTATTTTGTACACATGTTTTTTCTATGTTAATAATCCATGCATTCATGCTTAACACTTGGTAATTACACATGATATTTGAGCTTTGTGACTTGTTGGGCTTGAACTTGATGTATTGTTGACCTTAATCATTCTTTGACACTTGAGACCATACTAAAGATGTTTGTGGGTAACATCAGTGCAAACCCTCACGAGACCTTACTCATCCACTAGGGGGAACCTAGGATTTTAAAGGGCTTACCTCACGTGCTAAGTGTTGTCGTGTGTCTCCTACGGAAATGAATATCATATTAGTATTAGATTTCATCTTAACTTTTGTTTTAAATAAGAGGTTGCATTGGTAGGTGTCCTCTTACACACTTGGTTTATCTCTCGTGGTTTAATTGCATGCATTGTTAGGGACTAGCAATGTCTAAGTTAGGGGGTGTGATTGTGCATCAATTGTGTTATATTATCATGATTTCATAGGTGTTTGTTAGTGTTTTAATCTCATAAGTCTTTGATTTTAGCATGATATTGACACACTTGTTGAATTTTATAGGAATGAAGGTCCAACTTGCCAAGGAATGAAATGAGTGCAAGCAAAACCAGAAAAGAGTTGATTTTAGAGCTAGTGAATAGTACCAAAAAAACCCCACATGGGCTAGGGCGCCCCGACATGAATCAGTCAGGTGCCCCCAGAGAGTGCAACTTCAGACCTTGGCTTGGACAATTCAACAAACACCTAGAGGGCATCAATCTCGGGTGCCCCACCTAATCTTGGGCGCCCCCAATGGGCTGGGGCGCCCTAACATGAATCAGTCGGGCACCCCCAGAGACTTATTTTTGAGCCATTTCAGTCAGGACTTTATCAAACACTTAGGTGAACAGTGCCTGGAGCACCCCACCTATGCGCGGGCACCCCACAGATGGTGACTTTTGGTTTCCTTCGTTTCTGTAAAAGGACCAATGTACCCTCACTTATGGACTTGTATAAATATGTGAACCTACAGAATTTTTGGGGGGGGGGGGAATCTTCTGTCAAATGTTTCAGTACTTAACCTAGAAAGGAGTCCAAGTCACTTCCGACTAGGGTTTCCATACTAGTTTTTTTTTTTTTGTAAGTTCATTTCATTTTATTAATCCTAAGTTTAAGGTTCAATTTCTTTGTTTTGTTTTCAGTTGTTTAATTTCTTTTGCTTTACATTTGGATGTTTGCTTTTAGTTTATTATTAGCTATGTTAGCTATGTTAGGCTAAACCACCTTCTTGGCTTCGAACCATTGAAGGTGGTGATATTGGCTATAGAACTTTGAACTTGTAAAAACTTTGGAATTTTCATAATAGTTGGTTAATCCATTCGAAAACTTTTGCTTGTGATAAAACTGGTGTGGGATGTTTTTAGATTCACTCCAGTTTAATGTCCCTGTAAAAGTGGAATTCATTTCCAAAGATACCAAGTACTTTAAAAATCAAGCCACTCGTGATATAACCTACCTTTGGATGACAAGTCTGATTACTTGTTTCACTGTCCTTGTGTGCTTGAACTTAAATTGTTTGAACACATACTTTGTTAATGTGAATTCCAAAGTACGCCTATGAGTTCAAGTAGTTCTATGCCACATCACCACTGGATTGGTGAGAAGTCAAGGTTTTCAACTCATTTTTAAAGTCTCATTCAAATTTTAGTCATATTGATTTATTTTACTTTAATTGAAAACAAAACAAGCAACATAAAAAGAAATTGTGTTTCTGATTTAAACATTGGCAATTATTTTCCTAAAAATGAGCTTCAAAGAGGAAAAGACCAAACACTTGATCTAGAATCAAGTAAGCTCCCTGAGGAATTGACTTGGGACTCACATTGCCCTGACTATAACTGACCTCTTACACTTGAGAGTAACCTCCACACAATCGAGAGAAAGAGTCAGGTGACTCCACTCAATGGCTATGGTCTCAAAATGTGGGTCATGCTCATTTGAAAGTGACCTTAAGGCAAGGGACTCATCAGATAAGTCTGTAAATGGTGGTTGAGTGTAAGAACATATGAAGTCTATGTTGAAGGCCCCGTGCATATTCGACTCCCAATAGGTGAAAAATAAGAATCATGTAAAGTGGAGTCGTAAGGGATAAAGTTGGCGTGGTTTTTGTAAGTGTCAAACTCAACTCTCTTGAGAATGTGTCATGCCTCAGCTAGACTGAGACTGAGACTGAGAAATTTACCCCTAGCAAAGTCATCCAACATGTGGCGTATCTCAAAAGATAACCCATTATTAAAAAAAAAAAAAAAAAAAAAAGGATGCTCCACATTTCATATCCATGAATAGGGAAGGTTTTTAAAAATTCATTAACTCTCTCTTAATATTTGTAAAATACTTCATCCTTTATTTGATGAAAATTTTTATTTGAAACCCAAGTATGAAATTTCGAAAATAAGGGAGAAATTTTTTAATAAAAGGAAAATGTAACTTTTCCCAAGTTCAAACTGACTCACTAATGACATAACACCGTTCTCTGACTACACTTTGTATAAGGGGAAAACACTAGAACATGGAGTTTTCATCCATGCTAAAATTGTTACATTTTGCACACATTTCCTCAAATTTATCGAGGTAAAGACATGGGTCCCCACTCTCATGCCCATGAAATTGGGTTAGCAAATGGTATGTCTTTAAGGCAAAGTTATAACCATAAAGGTCTTCTAGAGAATTTATACGAGTATCAACAGATCTATGCAAACAAAGATCTATGCAAATAATCACCCATGACCATGTTCATACTATAAATGAACTAAAAAATAATAATAAAACTAAACTACAAAATGTAAAAATATACAAAGTTGAAAAAAAAAATTACAAAAAAAAGAAAACAAATAAAGGCAGAATGAAGTTACCGAGTACGTGATTAGGCCTCGGTTGTTAAAAAAAGTGGTGATGTAAATTCCATTCCCAAATCAAATCCAAAGCTACCACTAGAAACATTGCCAAAATTTACTTGCTCACCTCAAGTGCACGGATCCATTTAAGCAAGATAATCAAGTTAAGTCAGAGTGGTCGCATAGGGAGCATAAAACTTCAATAATGCGTTTGAAAAAATCAATTTGAATAAAAAATTCTCTCCATAAAGAATATTAAAACAAAATAAAATATTTTTAATTTTTTATAAAAGAGTTTTTTAATTAAAATTAATATCTTAAACAAAACACATCTTATACTTGTCCAATTCATATTATAAAGTGGCAATGATTCTTCCTTTCTCAATTTTATAACTCAGCCAATAGACAACTCAATGCAAATTAGTCAGAGTATTTTTCAATTAAAATTATAATTCCTTAATTTTTGTTTTTACATTAGATCGAGTATTCTGTATACGAGATTAAAAGTCGGATATACAAAAATAAGATCTTAAATATGAACCTTACAATTTCGAGTTTAAAAAATAAATATACAATTTTCTAAATAGTTTTAAAGATATTGAATTAAAGCACTTCATTATGACAATTAAGATCAAGGAAACCGGGGGGGGGGGGTGACATCGCCCCCAATGTCACGCGGATGACAACGAACTCAGGCCGCACGATTGGTTCCTTTACTGTGCGATGCTGCCACAATTCTTTTTTTTTTTTCTCGGTTTGGTTCGCGTCGCAGTTTTTTTTTATTTTTCTGAAGTTTTTTTTATTTATTTTTTTTGAAGTTTGGACTGAGTTTGAGAAAAAAATGTTATTTTTTTTTTTAGTTAGCAACTAATTAGTTATTAAAAAATTAATTTTTTTATTTATAAAAGAAAAAAAAAGTTAGCATTTTAGTAACTATTTTTTTAACTTTTTGTTAATTTTATATTTTACCTTTTGGTGTTTAAAACAAGTATAAAACTTAAGATGGTAAATTTAATTATTTTAATAATTAATTAGTTGCTAACTACAAAAAAAAAATTAACATTTTTTTTCTCAAACTTAGTCCAAACTTCAGAAAAAATAAATAAAAAACACTTCAGAAAAATAAAATAAAAAACTGCGACGCGAACCAAACTGAGAAAAAAAAAAAAAGAAGAATTACGTGGCAGCATCGCACATTAAGAGAACCAATCGTGCGGCCTGAGTTCGATGTTACCCACGTGACATTAGGGGGGCGATGTCAGCCCCCCGTTTCCGAAAATAAAAGGGTAGATAATACTTATCTTTAATAATTACATTTAATATTTATAATATGAAAATTATACTTGCCTTTCTTAATGTGAAATGTTAATATTGAGAGTCTATTTGGAAGCACAATTTTGTGCATAAATAATCTAAAAGTTACAGAATTAGTGTTTGACAAAACACCAATTTTTTTCTACTGCTATATTAACTTTTTAACTCAAAAATTATTAAAAGTTACTAAAAGTTACAAAAGTTACTAAAAATTATCAATAGTTAAAACATCTAAAAGTTGTAAAAATTTGCTAAAAATTACTACTTGCTTCACGAAATATATCAAAAATTACAACCAATAATTTTTTGATAAAAAAATCAGAAGTTGCTAAAATTGTGTCTCCAAACACTTATTGGCTCTCTTCTAATAAAATTAGTGATTAAAACTTGATATAAAATATTAAATTAAACAAAATTTTAAATATTTTTCTTATTTTACCCCTCCCTTTTGCATTTTGTCAGTTTCTTTACAAAAATCTTAAAAACTTTTATGTTTTTACCTTTTTTTTTTTTTTTACTTATTTTTGAAAGTTTTTGTGGAGGAAATTGATGAAAGTAATAGAGAGGAATAAAATAGAAAAAGTTTAAAAATTTAATTGGTATTTATTTTTTTTTCTATTTTTTTATTTTATGTGTTTTATGCTTTAAATGTTTTGAAATTTTCTTTATTTTGAGTTAAAAATACTTAAAACCACTTTGTTGTAATTTTTAATTTCATGTGTAAATTTATTTCTATTTTTTAAAACAAATTTTGAAAATATAAGTAACAAATGTGTTTTAAGTTGTTTTTCTTGTTTTTAGAAAAGTAAAATGAAAAATGAGTTCAAAATAAAAAATAAAAATAATAAATTAAATGACATTTTAGTTATTTTAATATTTTTTATTAAATTTCAACAATTAATTTTATTAAAAGAATAGGAAGATAAGGGTAATTGTAAGCGTTACGAGTGCTCTAAGCATAATTGTTCGAATACTGAAGAAAGATAGAGGTAATTTACCTAAATAAAAATAAAACGATATTTTTCTTTTTTTCTTTTTTACATTTTTCTTCTTTCCCAATTGGAACTTGGAAAATTTAAAAACGGAAGCCAAACGGTTGAATCTCGGCGGAAACAAAGGCAAACCCAGTCGACAAATCGGCGGAATCTCCATTGTTTCAGGTTCGTTCTGTTCAAGAAAATTCTGTAAAATCCTTCATTTGTGAATGTGTTTGTGTATGGATTTTTCGAATCTCGTTTTCGATTGCTATCACATTTCCTGAAATTGGCTTCACAGGTATATATATTCACGGGCTTGGTTTGAAATCGTTAAAACCCTTTGCTGATTATGTTCAGGAAATGAGAAGAAATTGGAAAAATATTTAAGATATTGGAATAAGCTCAATTGAACCAAAGGTTACATTATATGATTTTCTTTGAACTGCATTTTTTTTTTTAATTCAATTTTTAAGTTTGCGGGTATCACTTTTTTTTTAAAAAGACTCTTTTTTCCATCAGTTTCTCTGCAATCAAATGCAGCATTGGTTTTATTGATAAATAAGGATTGTCATTTTGAGCTCAGAGCTCAATTTGCAATTTCATTTTCTTCAAGGCTTGGTTCGTTGGCCAACACCCAGATGAAAGTTGCTGGACAGTTATGTCGACCCTCAGTAGATTCTTGAATTTGTTGACAGAGTCTATGGTGATTGAACTTTATTTTATTGCTATGGTTACACTGTACTTCCATTTCTTTTTCATTTGACTGACTTATTTCTTTTTTGTTTGGTTTTGTGTACGTCTATCTGCCAGTTTTTGATTCTTGCTTTTCGATCGAAGTTCTGCCGGCTGGATTATACCAACTTTACTTACACGAGATTATAACTGAATTACACGAAGTATTCCCCGAGTCATCTTTTCTTGCTTTCAATTTCCGAGAAGGGGAGAACCGAAGCCAGTTTGCTGAAATTTTGTGCAAGTATGATGTTACTACCATGGATTATTCAAGACAGTATGAAGGTTGTCCACTTCTACCACTGTCTTTGATTCACCATTTCCTTCATGTTTGTGAGAGTTGGCTCCTGGGATGGGAATTGCCAGAATGTTATTCTGCTTCATTGCAGAAGAGGAGGTTGGCCACTATTGGCGTTCCTTTTAGCTAGTTTCTTGATTTTCAGAGAGTTGCATAGTGAAGAGCGGAAGGCTCTTGAAATTGTCCATCAGAAGGCCCCTAAAGGTTTGCTACGGTTGCTGTCACCATTAAACCCATTTCCATCGCAGCTTCGCTACCTTCAATATGTATCAAGAAGAAGTATATCTCAAGAGTGGCCTCCTCCTGAATGATCTCATTCCTTGGTTTGTCTCATTCTCAGTGCAATCCCAGGCTTTGATAATTGCAGGCCACTAGTCCTTACATTTGGTAGAAATCATCATAGCAAGGGTGGGCTAACCACTAAAATGCTGTTTTCCGTGTCTAAGAACAATAAGTCTCCAATACTACTGCCAGGTACAGTGGATTTTTTATTGTACAATTATTTTTTATACTTGTTTTACACGTAGTTGCTGACATGGATGTTGTTAAGATTGATATTCAGTGTTTTTTGTGAGGGGACGTACTGGAGTGTGTCCACTTGGACTTAGAACCTGAAAGAGAAGTTATTTTTCGAATAATGTTCAGCACTGCTTTTATTCATTCTAACATCTTGATGCTCAACTGTGAGAACTTGGATATTATTTGGTGTTCAAAGGTGCGGTATCCAAAGGGTTTTCGAGTAGAGGTAAATATCTTATGACATGTATGTTTTGAGTATTTTACAAACGTATTTCATCCGTATTGGCCATACACCTCATTAAATTTTTACTGTGCTTAATTTTAGGTTTTGTTTCATGAGGTTGAAAGCATCTATCCCCCCAAGTCCCAACTTTGATCTTAGATGATGAGGAGAAAGGTAGGTTGCTCCTTGAAGAATTTTCTAGTATTCAGGAACTCTTTGGTGGCGTTGAGTGGGTTGATAATGGTGACGATGCTGCATTATGGTTACTCAAACAACTTTCAGTGTTAAATGATATCAAAGGACTGTCGAAATTGCATTGTGGAGCAAATATAAATTCTTATTTTGATTCCGATGAATAGGTCTAGCAATGCTGATAGTCTGGATTTGTTTGACTTAGAAAAGGTTAAACAACATAATAATCACTAATGAAATGGGATCGAATTTATTGGGGGATCCTTCAACTCAGAATTCTATTTTGGATGAAGCATCCAATTCTAGGATTTCTGCAGATCTACCAAGGCCACTAATATCAGGCAAATGTTGATTCAATTCTTTCCCCTGTTGACAGAGTTGGTCAACATGATGGGGATATGACTTTAACACCCCCAGATCAAGTGCCCGTTGCAATGATTCGCCAACAATTTTTAGTTTCGGACGAAGAATCTGCACCCCGTTCTCCTCTAGCTTTGTTGTCTCTAGCATCTTCCACCATTTGTCCCGGTACATATGTCTTTCCACCTCCTCCTCCACCCCTACTACCAGACTCACCTCCACCTCCTACTACAATTAGAGGTCCTCTATCACCTCTTCCTTCATTTAACTTTTCCATCTCTTGTAATGGTTCCCACCCTTTGCCACTTCCACCACCTCATATTTCTTCATTTGCCTCTAATCAACCATTTGCACTGGCTCTGCACCTCCACTACCCCCACAGCCCCTGCTTCTAACACAATCTGCTAGAATTGCCACTAACAAGCCACCACCTCCACCTCCTGCACCACCGTTTGGTGATAGTCCTAGCATTGTCAAAAGGCCACCACCACCTTCACGTTCTCTAGAACCTCACAGGCAGGGTTCCATTCCCCCACCTCCGCCACGGGTACGAAAGCCTTCTAGTACCCCCCCCCCCTTCCACCTCCAAGTCAATGTTTGGCACCAAGGCCGCCTCCATTACCCATAGCAAATGACTCGAGTGTCAACCCCATATTTTTGGCTGATCCAATGAAGAAGTATGCTATTTTTAGTAAGTGGGATATTTCCAAAAATATGGGGTGTATATATTTATGTAGTTGTGAGGATTTGGACATGCATGTTATTGCATGGCATGTAAGGTACATTGAAAAATGGAATACAATATCTTCATTGGGATGGAGAAGATTGGGCAAATGAAGTAAAATGATGCCCAACCCCACTTGTGTTCTTAGCTTGAAACAGAAAATTTTATATGATTCATGGAATTCCAAATACTTTCATTCACATGCTTTGTGAAATTCAGGAAGATGGCTCAAAAGCAATGATCATTTATATATCTATACATATTATATGAAACAGACCTTATTTACAAGACCAACATTTTATTCCTTTGTTGCTTCAAAATCCAACAAGAAATCAACAAATTCAATTGTTGCAATGGAAGTTGTTCTTGAGCTTGAGTGATAAATAAGTGATTGAAGTGTTATTAGGCAGGGGCAATGTGACCACCATCTTGCTCTAATGCTTCATTTCTCTTGGCTTTCTCTTTCTCAAGCAAGTAAATCCTCTCTGCTTCAGGCATGGCCAACATGATTGTGTGGAGCTTGAGATCCAACTCTTCGACCTTTTCCATGAGCCTGTCGTTTGTAAAAGTGCCCAGAATCACACTTTGGATTGTCTTCCAGCTTTCTATCAATGGCAAAACGATGATTACAGCTGATCCAATGGTGCCCCATGCTATAGCTATGACTGCCCACACTGTGAAGTACCCTTTGCTGAATTTCCCTGTGTTAATAAACTGTCATTCAGTGCATAATACATCTATCTACATGAGCTGTGCAATCTTAATTGCTCATGTAGATCTCACCATATGAACAGGAGAGAGCGTTGTTATCGTGATTTAAGAAACATAAATACTAACTCAAGACATCAGTAATTTTCAAAAAGTACAAAATATAATACAGCAAAAATTCGGTAAAAATATATATTTTATTGTCTTAAATATTAATATTTTATTCAAATGCAATAGAAATAATAAAAAATACTCAACAAAGTCATGGCTAAACCAAAAAAAAAAAAAAGAAGAAACTAAAACAATTACAACCAAAGGTGAGTCCAACATGTATTCAAGTTGAAACATTCATGAATTCAGCTCACAAACGACATTCGTAATTGCGAGTTTGTGTTTCCTAAATCTCCATTGCGCATAACATTCCTCTATATTTGTATCTATATGAATATTTCATCAATAGTGTCACATTTTTTTAAGATCTCAACAGCGGATGTAGTTAACAATCCCTTTCCCCCCAATCCCTTCATGGTGCCTGTTTCGTTTTGAACAATGAACTTAGTAGGGTTTAAACTTAAAAGTTCTATGAATTTAAGGTCTAAAATTGTTAATTTTAGCGATGAAATTATCATTTAACTAATATTTAATGACGGCAAAGTACAAGGATTTGTCTTATGTTTAATCCTAAGTTTTATGGTATTTGAGGTCTAAAATTGTTAATTTTAAGCTGTGTTTGGATTAAGAATTTGTCAAGGAAAAGGGGAAATGATAGAAATTCAAAATTCCTTCTCTTGTTTGGTTTATAACAACAAATATATAGTTGCACAATCGCAACTGTACGATTTAGACCATCTATTCTGTATGCATATATCGTAGCAGATGAAAGTTTGGCAATGCACCTATTGAACAATCACCAATACTATTGCCACTACTGTGCATAACAATTTACTTTATCTGTATCTATATGAATATTTCATCAGCGATCTCACGTCTTATAAGATCTCAAATATGGGTCTACACCGATGATTTCCCTCCTTTTCATCGTACTTGGTCCATTCTAAACAATGAATTCAATAGGTATTAATCTTATGTTTTATGGAATTTGAGGTCAAAGATTGTTAATTTTAGTGATAAAATACTCATTTTACTTTTGGCAATGACCGCAAAATACAAGGATTAGGATTTCAAATGCCATGGAAATCGAAACAAAAATGGTCTCCTGTGCATGAGGTTTCGAACAGTGATTATTGAATGTTACCTGCAGGAAGAGAGAGCAGGGGCCACAGCAAAACAATCACCAAAGTAAAACCAACACCCCATTTCACTATCCACCTTTTGGCTCTTATCAGTTTCTCTTCCTTGAATTCCTCTACTGGAAGCTCACTCTTTTCCTTCTCAACCACAGTTATCTGCTTAGTCGTTTCCCAGTCGTAGTTTTGAGGCCACAAGAGACTACAAACAGCATGAATAGCTCCTCCAGTGAGAATCGAAACAAGGTTTCCAGCCAGCATTGGTGCGTTCCGGCCAGTTGTGTCAAGATTGACTCTGCCATACTCGATTTTCGTGACCGACAACCAAGTGATGATTCCAAGAATGCAACCGATAGTAGTCCCTAGGATGGCACCAATGGCATTGGCTTTTCGCCATAGAAGCATGAAGGCTATGGGAAGGACTGCGGAACCAATGAACACTCCCATGGCAAGATACATCCAACCCAAAGAAACTCCGGCCTTGTTTAGTATTACTGCAAAAAGTCCCATGAAACATCCGAAGGCGAGGACAACTCCCCTTGACACTTTGAGGATTTGCTTTCCGCTTGCATCTGGATTTATGTAGGTGCGGTAGACATCGTAGGTGCATAATGAGGAGACTGCTATTAGCTCCGATGAACCAGCAGATGTCACAGCCCTGTTTTTCAAGTGTCAAAAAATTTTGAGATTCCAGACGCCATATTGAAAATATTGGAATTTCTAGATTAAGAGCAGATTTTGTGTATAAGAAAAGAGAGAAGTAGCCAGAATGAAGGCATCACAAATTTCAAAAATTGAACATCTTGGGAGTCAGTGGTGAACTGGTCTCAGCCAAACTTCCGTGTATGAATGGAAACTCTCCCAGCGAAATCAGAGTTCAGTATTACGTGTCAAAAGCAACAGAAAACTGATAAATGTAATTAAAACGTTGAATCATAAGATGAAAAATTGAAACTCAGAAAAATTATGGAGGTTAAATTAAATTTTAGTAAAATTGTCCAAAGTGGTTGATGTTAAAACTCAATTGTCTGTTGTTCAAGATTACGAATTGCCTTATCTCATTCAGTATTTGAGGGCTTTCAACTGAAAATCATGAACATGTAACTTTGACGTACGACCCACAAGAATATTAGAAATTGTACCGTCAAATGATAATGAAAAATGCAAGAAATCGCAGGGGACTCACATGAAAAGCATAGTAAGTAGAAGAATAGATCCTCCTTTCCCCATCAAAGCAATAGCCGTTGCAGGAGGAACAAGTCCATGGCCAGCCTCACTTGCTGATATAGGCAGATCAAGGGCTAGTGCTCCTAGGCCAAGCGACGTTGCTAGAGAGAATGGCACAGCAAACCAGACCAACCCACCCAACAAATAGCCCTTGTGAGTTGATGATGGCCGTGCGGCAATGGCACTTACCCAATATCCCTGCAGAGTCACGTTTAGTCATTTTAGTAGGCACATTACAAATTCTTCGTCTAGGGACAGTGGCATTCGCGAATGCTTGATTCATAATTGAAGGTGAGACTTACATTGTCAACAAAAACGGTACCAAAGTTCCCAACGATATTGATGATCCCAAAGACGAATCCTCCGGAGCTCAACATTGTAAGGTAAGAGCCCTTGTAATTCCCACTTACCGGACCACAAGCTTGCCCATCATGGGAGAGTGGCTCCTGACAAACCCTTGATTTGCTTGCAACCTCCAGCAGACGATGGTATACGATACTTGGGCTACCAAGCTCACTGCTTGCCACGTAAACAAGGTACACAAAGACGACTAAAACCACATGCACTGAAACCGAAAGCAAAATATAGAGAGCTCGGATAAGCAGACATAATCTAGAAGTTCGAGTTTAATTGTAAGACCGGAAGTACAATATAAAAGGGTGAACACCTATTACAGAATGTATGTAGCTGGCCAAGAAGGTGGCTTTTAGCCCTCCTGCGAGCGTGTAGACAATTACACCAAGCGGTATTAGAAAACTTGCAGCATAAATGTTCACTCCGGTGAGTGCATTCACAACAGCAGAGCCACCAAGAAGCAGCATGGCCGTTACGATGATATTTGTCAAGAAGCAAAAAGCAAGAAAGACAAGATGAGCAGTGGTCCCCCATCTGAGACAACAGAAAGATCGCCATCATATTCAAGGAAATGAAGCTCGTCAACAAGTAAAATGATGAACAATGGGGTAAAATTATGTGACATACCGAGCTTTCACAATTTCACACACAGTATGAGCATGAGGAGCCTTTCTTTTGATCTCTATAGCCATTACACCAAATAAGAGTACCTGTTTGTTGGAATTACCAAAACCACTTATTGAAATGTTAAGTCAATGCTCTTGAGTCTTGAGCAGACAAGTAATTGAAGATCAATATACATATAGGCTTTGACATGCCTGGATGGTAGCTCCACTAGCATACCAGAAAGGACCACTGATTCCATATTCCCACGCAACGTTAGAACTTTGTAAAATTGTAGCAGCCCAAGTCCACTCCAAGAATCAAAAATTGGAAACTGTTAGTTGAACATAAAGGTGTTCCAGATTTGGAGGAAGAAGGGACGATCTGAGCTCATTACCTGAGATACTATCACGCTGGCAATGAGTCCTGTTTTAACATTCCTACCAGCAGTGTTGAACCATTCTGATGTGTGGCGGGAACCAACGTATCTCTTCTCCAGCCAAACCTGGAAATTAGTTCATGGTTAATAGTTGTTGATTTGAAAAACGTAGTGATGATCACAAAAAATGGTAATCGATACTACTTTGGAGGTTCAAATGGTTGTTAATGATTCTTGGTGCAAAGGCAGGCATACAAAATATTAATTACAAATGGTTCCAAGCATCGGTGTTAATAAAAATAAAGAACCTAATTACTGCAATTTGGCAAGAGTCTTGAAATAAAATTCATATACAAAAAAAAAAAAAAAAAAGTGTCGTTGTCTTGGTTATTACTGAAAATAACAAGGTGCTAGCAATCCAAATAATCACAAGTGCAGAAAAATAATGAAAATAATGCGTAAGGATTTAACGAGCAAAACCTTAGGAATGGTAGGAAAAAATAAACAAATATTTTTGACAGATAGAAAGAAATAAAATCCAAATATCACGCACATTTCTATAGATTTCTTAATTTCTTCCCTTCTCTGTCCCAAGATCATTAGTAGGATAATATTTGGAAATCGCCTTGAAATGTCTCATAAGTTACATTTTTCACATTTTAAACAAGATTCTAAATTTATTCACTCTATCTATCTATCCATATATATATATATATATTTGGTACCCTATAATACTTAATTCGAAGCAAAAGATTGTAACCATAGCTAATTCTAACT
>JAVXUM010000004.1:4242102-4256224 GCA_035590655.1 Pouteria glomerata
GATTTTGGGAACGGTCATTAATGACGGTTGCTTTCATAGCTTTCGAACTCATCCCCGTGAGCCTAACCACACAGCACCGCGTATACGTACAAATTACGCCCACCCACATATATATAAATAAACCTTTCTTAAACCCTCAACACGGTAAACGTGAACGACCAGAAAGAAGAAAACAATACGCAAAACTCACAAAAACCCGATCTCCATTCCAAACTTGTTGCCTTTCTCGATCTTAACGATTCCGGTCAGCAAAACCGAAGCAACGATGCTGATGAGTCGCGGAGCGACTAGGGTGGTCCGGTCGGTGGCCGGTCAGATGGGCCCGCGCTTCTTCTCCACCGCAACCGTCCGCACGGCAACAAAAGAGGCGGCCGCCACTGGGATAATGACTGGAGGCTCCGGTTTCTTCCACGTGAATCCTTGGAAGGTTCCGGAGAGGGCCGCGGTGACGTGGATCAGGTTTCCCGCGATGGGTGTGCGGAACTGCTCAACATTGGCTTTGGATGCGAAGGAGCAGGAGGAGAAGCGGGCGGGGACAGGCTCGGCCAGTGGTGCCGCCGGAGGTCCGAATGATAAGGCAATCGTGAGTTACTGGGGAGTTTCTCCGGGGAAGATCACCAAGGAGGACGGCACCGAGTGGCGCTGGAGCTGCTTTAGGGTATGTGAGGAAACCATCTGCCTAAATAAATGAAAAGTTTTGCTTCATTAATTTTCATTATTCCCGTTCGTGCATATATATATATGTATGTATATGTATGTATGTATAATTTTGAACGATGTATATGTATGTATGTATAATTTTAAACGGTGTTATGTATGTATAATTTTAAACGATGTATATGTATGTATGTATGTATAATTTTAAACGGTGTTTGGGATTATATATATAATATGGGTTTTGATTTTGGGTTTTCGTGGAATGACCGAATGAAGCCATGGGAGACTTACAAGTCGAACCTGTCAATTGATCTGAAGAAGCATCACGCGCCAGAAACTTTCTTGGACAAGGTGGCCTTTTGGACGGTCAAGGCTCTCAGATATCCTACCGATTTGTTTTTTCAGGTATCTTTTATGCATTGAATTTAAGTTCTTTCATGCTTTGATTTTTTTTTTTAAAGGTTTGGCGTAATTTTCCTATTATTTTTTTGATATATTTTCAATAAACGCGAAAAAATTCTGAGAAATTTTGAAAAATTTTAAAATTTTTTATTATTTTTTTTTAAATATTCACAGTTATTCTAATTTAAAAAAAAATTAATATCTTTCTAAAAAAAATTACATAACTCGAGGATAATTAATGAAATGGCTGTAACTTTTTTTTTAATGTGATCACAGTTATCCGAATTTTCAAATAAGATCTATTGTTAATAATTTTTGACGAGATTTTAAAACCGTTCTGACGATCAAAACTGTTTCGATGAGTTTGTATTTGAAGTAACCTATTCTGACGCCTATGTCAAACCGTTTTAACGAATTTGAAAATGTTTCATTATTTATTTTTAAAAAACGTAATTTTCGCATTAAAACTGTTTCGACGGACTTAAAAATCGTTCTAACGGATTTAAAAATGTGAGAAATTAATACAAAAGTTAAAAATTTCACTATTCATCTCTGAAAAATGTGATTTCGCACTAAACACCTAAAAATCACTTAAATCACGTTTTTTTTATTGTTTTTTTGTTGCACCAAACGCCCTCTTAATGACAAGAATTTTTAAAAGCTTAATTTTTTTTTTTGAAAGGAAGTTAGGAAAAAAAGGTTTGACAATTGATATCGTTAATTGATTTTGGAAGTATCTTAATTGCCAATTAAAATATTGATGTAATTTTTAAATCATAAATAATAAACTTCGAAAGAAAATAATTTTCTTTTGTCATAACCTTTTAGTATGGCCATTTTGTAATTATTAGCAGTGTATTAGGATTCGTCTAACAATTATAATAAAAAGTTTTAACTAATCAAAATCTAATTATTCATATTTGTTATTGATTCCTTGAATTTTCTCGTGCGATCTCGTTAGTGGGTATTGCACAAAGTATGAGAAATGTACAATTGAAAAATTGAGAGGTGAAGGGACCAGTTGTCTCATTAGAAAAAATATAAAAATTAATTTTTATCAACTTTATTTTCATTTTTATTAACCTTTTTTTTTTTTAATTTTTTCAATTTGATTAATTTTTTTTAATTTTTTATAACTTTTGTAAATTTTTATCATACACCTAACTAACTGCTAAACTTTATGTGTCACTCTGCAGTATAAAATTACTTTATTTTTGGAGATTTTCAATGGTGTCATGCACTCAGTATTCTGAAAAACTCTGAAAATCTCTGAAAATCTCTAAAACTTATCTCACTGCACGCCTTACGAACCCACAAATTATCTCATTTTATCTCACTTTTCATTATACCAAACACCTATCATATCAAAATATCAATCTCAAAATTAAGGTGTCCCAAAATGAATTCTACTATCATATAAAACATCGATCTCAAAATCAGTTGGTAAGAATTTTCGCGTGATCTGGTTTTGTGTTTGATTGCAGAGACGATATGGGTGTCGAGCAATGATGCTAGAAACAGTGGCCGCCGTCCCTGGCATGGTAGGAGGACTGCTTCTCCACTGCAAGTCCCTAAGGCGGTTCGAGCACAGCGGGGGTTGGATTAAAGCACTTCTAGAAGAGGCCGAGAACGAGCGAATGCACCTGATGACATTCATGGAAGTGTCTCAGCCCAGGTGGTACGAGCGAGCCCTCGTCTTCGCGGTCCAGGGAGTTTTTTTCAACGCCTACTTCTTAGCCTATCTCATGTCCCCCAAATTGGCTCACCGCGTGGTTGGCTACCTGGAGGAGGAGGCCATTCACTCCTACACAGAGTTTCTCAAGGAGCTGGACAAGGGTAACATTGACAACGTCCCTGCTCCCGCAATCGCCATCGATTACTGGCAGCTGCCGCCCGACTCCACTCTCCGTGACGTGGTCATGGTTGTCAGAGCCGACGAGGCTCACCACCGCGACGTCAATCACTTTGCATCGGTGATGTTCTTCATCCCTTAGTTTTATGCTTGATTTTGTGTGTCGTTTGAAATTTGCAGGGTTTATTTATTAGATGTACTGAATATTTTTTGGATTTGCAGGACATACACTATCAAGGACATGAACTGAAGGAAGCTCCAGCCCCAATTGGGTATCACTGAACCAGTTTTATGATGAATTATTATATATACATATATGTGTGCGCGTGAGAAAGAGAGAGTGTTTATATTAAGGAAAATGATAAATGCTTTTTTTTATTAATTTTCTTACTCTATATTACTCTTTTTTATTAAAATTATTGTGAAATTAGAAAACCTAATAAGGAATTGCAAATATCTATACCTATGTTAACAGGTTTCCTATTATATTATGCCATAGAATGGAATCCAATGTTTGCTGTTTAGACTCATACCGATGTGCATATGCAACTTTTCTGTAACATTTTTATTAATGTTGAGTATCTCGTTGAACAAGGATCAATTGAAGCCTCGTCTCTATTTTCCCCCCTCCTCCTCCTCCTCTTCTTATTATTATTATTATTATTGTTTATTTATTTTAAACTTATGTGGGAAAAAATGTGTTCTCTAGTTATGTATTTTTTGTTCACACAGAAAGTTGTAAACGGTGATGTGATCCTTTTCTATTCACATTTAACTTATTAGCCTTTATGTTCACACGACAAGTAGAAAGCTTCGTGAATTATCAATCTCTTGATATAACAGAAAGGCCAACTTATTAGTTGCAGTCTATTAGTATTTTGTTAGAAGGGATGTTTGGTTTATTAAAAAATATCAAAAGATTTTAATTTTTATTATTTTTTAATTTTATTTAATTAAATTTTACTTTGTGTCATTTTTATACTAATTTTTTTATTTTTATTTTTATTTTTTTACCATCGAAATATCACCAAAATATTTCAATAATTAATTGATGATGTGATCTCTTAATAGTCGGTCACTCGTCTCTTTTTTGTAACGGGATGGTCACCCAATTCATTTATTGATAGGTTTACTAGTGGAGACTCATGGACTAATATTGTAACAAAATTAAAATTTTAAATTCTTAATTATTATAATTCAAATGTCGAGCTTTAAAAGTGAAATTTTGATTTAAAAAAAAAAAATCAGTGTGCAATTATACTTTGCGTTAGCCTTTCTTTGAGAGGTGGGGAAGGAGAATCTGAGGGAGGGAAAATATTTATATTGTTTGTAAGGGGGTGAATGGAAGGGAAGAGGGGTGACCGGTTCACTTCCATTAATCAATTTTTCTTTCACCCTAATTTAGGGTATAATGGATGTAAAAAGATTTTAAATTATATTTCTTCTCTCTTGTATTTGGTATTTTTCATTATGTGTAAATACTCATCACAAATAAATATATTTGAACAATATTCTAATCTTACCTTCAATTCTCCTTCCCATCCCTTCCAAAACAAAATTAAATAAATGACTTTCATTTTCTTCATTTCTGTTCCTTCTCTCTACTTTAGTACCCTCCCTTTCCTCTCCCACTCTACCAAACAAAGGTTGAGGTAAATTATATTCTACGCTGCTGTGCTTTTCATCATTCGTTACAATTTCACCAACATATACATTCATAGTGATTTGTTTGAGGTAGGATAATTCCCCCTTGTTTTCCTTAATTAATTCAGAAATGAAGGCTTAGATCTGTTCATATAGAGTTAAAACACAAATTCTTGCATGTCTCTGTTTTGCTGTGTTTCAGAAAGTGTCTGGAGTTTTTGTTTTGCCGATTGAATGGTTGTATTGATGTGCGTACCATTGTGTGTATATATTACTGTGTGTTTTCATATATGCATGAAATGTTGGGCTTTGATTTCATTTTGTATACATCTCGCATTAAATGTTTCTTTCTATCCTAGAGTCATGCTATTTAGATTTTGAGCATTTGATATGTCAGATTTGATCTAACGCTGGATACTAAAAGGCACAAATGTGTAAAGGCTGGGGCAGTGGTTGTGCAAGGATAAAAGATACCCTTGTGCTTTAGTTACTACGTCAATCAAACTTGTCCGAAAGAGTCTAAAAAAGAAAGAAATGTCAGAAAAATGATTGGAAAGAGTTCCCAATCAAAAATTCTCTGATGACAAAGTCAGAAAAAGTTTATGAGAATAATTGTTAAAATATGAGGATTCAGTTTAACAATAGTAAGCATATTTAATTTTGTGTATTAAGTGTTACATTTATACAAAAAAAGAAAGAATAAACAAATGTAAGAATAACTGAAAAAATAATGTTATAATAATTCTGTATATGCATATATGATGATTTACTTTACATTTAATACTTATTATTTATCATTCAATGCACATGGTGAGTATTAGAGCATGTGTAATGTGACAATCGGAATGCCCAAATGTCATTTCATATCCGTCATTTGTTGAATAACAAATTAAGTTAACTAATATGTAATAGATGAACTAAATTTATTACATGTAGTATTTATGGTTAAAATTAAATCAATATTCATGCCTCTTGCGGTGGGTTCCAATTGATATGGTTAGAAACTGAGTAGACCTCTTGCCGAGCTCCTATTTGCTATCCGTGTATATGCTCAAGAATAATATCACGTGTCCACAATAATTTTTGTACCAGCAATGGTTATTAGGATACATCCGGAATATATTACATAGTTGTATTCAATCGTATTATAAATTATTTATGTTGGCTTCCACATTTAAGTGATTACTGAACTACTATTCGACGAGTATATGTGTGTGTGGACCGGCATGTATCATGAATATTATGATATATTCACATCAAATTGGCACTTAGTGGATTTTGCTACTGAGATTTTTAGTTCACCTTTCATTCTTATAAATTTTTGTGGTAATGTTGCTGATGTTGATGGTGGCGAAGCCGAGGCCAATGTTTAGTATGAATTCCTAACTTTAACCAAGTTGAAACTCTTCTATTATCGTGAAGTCTATTTCAAATCTAGACATCTTAGCACATCTAGAATTTGAATAAGAATTTCAATCCTCTCAAAACTCCAACTGATACCTAAAGCAAAACATTAATATCCAAGTTTTATTTCAAATATGCCATATTAAGAATTTCACAGTTTAGAAAATCTGCAAAGGGCAGGAGAGTGTTCCCCAAAATAAAAATTTTTACTAGATCTACAGAATTATGTATGCTTAATCTATAATCACATCTTTGCTATATAGTATGTATTATATATACATGGTCCCCTTGCTCGTTGGTTCTAATGGAAAGAGAAAAAAAAATTATTTGAAATATCAACTGATCAAAACAACTCAAGTAAGTAATTTAGAAACCCTGAATCAAATATAGATTACAAAAACTAAATTAATTTTCTTTTCAATAAGAATAATCCATTCAAGGAGTTGCACACCAAAGAAAGTGATATGAATATTTACAAAGCATAATTTGGGAATATAGTAATTGGCTGAAGTGATACTGTAACTGTGTTCCTTCCCATTGCTCTCAAACTGCAAATACAGTCTTGAAGGTCCTCATCACAATTTACTAAAATTGAATCATTGTCATCATCTTGATACCTTACACGGTAAGTTCCATCCTTCAAGTGAAGCCGTTTTTCTATTTGATGTTGAAACTCTCTCATTCCTGATGTTACAGGTAGCTTAAATTTAATAAAATCTTCAGCTCCAAATTTTGCTTTAATTGTCACATTACTTTTGTTTTGTTCATGCAGCCCTGTGAAAATATCAGTTTCCATGTGTAGCTTACCAGATGGATCAAAAATTGGAGCCTCACTAGTTATGTCTTGTTCATGCAGCTCTTCGGAAACATTAGTTTCCATGTGTTGCTTACCAGATGGATCAGAAATTGGAGCCTCACTAGTTTCTCCGATTTGTTTCTCTATAGCAGCACATTGTAAAGTTTTTTTGGGAATAGAGCAGTTATCCTTACTCTTTCTCTTGCGAGATTGCCACCGAGGGATCCCATATTCCCTACAGGCACGCTTCAATGTAGATCGACCAACTGCAAAAAGAACAAACCAATCATGAAAAAAAAAATAGTTTTCCTTCATCAAAACAACAAGTTGTGAATAATAAAAAAAGCAGTGCTAGCAACGGTCATGTAGTAGCAATATCGGCTATTCATCGAACGAGACCCATGTTGGGCGCACACAGATAAATTGTTGAGTGGCAATAATTGCGGCACCCGCCATTGTTGCTACACTTTTTCAAAAGAGAAAGATCACAAGAAACAATTTTTTTTTTTTCAAAGTGAAGAAGCTTAATTACCACCAATGCTTTCTGCAGCGTCTTCAAGTTTCATTCCAAAATGTTGGTGGAGAAGCTCCAACGAAATTGGAATTCCAGCTTTTCTGTGTTGTACTTTTTGCTGTGAGTACATAATAGTTGTGTTGGTTTCTTCCTTGCAACTCTCATTGTTGTTTTTAGTGTGTGTAATAGCATTGTCTTCTTTTTCCTGATTTGGTAAATCTAGTCGTACCGTCTCGCCTCCATTCTCCACATGTTTATCATCAATTGACAAATCTTCTCCTATATCACATCTAGAAGCAATGCTCACACTTTTTAAATGCCGCCTCATTGTGAACAATAATGAATGCGCAATGGTCCTCCAATCACCAGATTCCACATAGTTTGGTGGCAAAAAGAATTCTACCACATAAACATCATCTTCTTCGTTCAAAGAAATACTCTTCCTTCTCAAGTAAACTGCGAAACTGGCTGTCAATCTAGAAATCGGTGTAGACCCTGCATAGGGGCAATAGGTCATGCTTAATCGTGAAACATCTTCGCAGAATTCCAAATTTTTAGACAAAAATGCCTTCCCAGCAACCCCCTGTCCTTTTTCTAAGCATCGACGGTCATATAAGAAAGGAAATGGCTTGTGTTCAGAATCGTCTCCAGAATCATCCCCCCAAAAGCCGAACCAAAGTTGCTCGTCACGAAAATCATACACCACAGGGCCACGTAATAGAGCATCGCAAATTTTACATGGGATCCAAGTCTGAGCCAAAGGTATATCATGAATTCTACGTACTTCTTCCAATGAATTCTTGATTTCTTCAAGAGTTTCTTTGTTCTTGTCATTCTGGTTTATTGAAATTAATTAAATGAATTCATAAAAATTAGATATATTTATAAGGCTGACGTTTATGTCATTCTTCCTAAATTATCAAATGAATAAAGATTAATTATACTAGATTTAAAATTATTTGTATTACAGTTTTCCACTTACCTCCTCATTCAAATGAATGCATTTTCCATAAATTGGATCCTGCAAGAGAATGAAAACATGTAATTGATTGAAGAAATTAACTTGGCTACCTAATTTGAAATGACAGATATATATTGGCAACAAACACAGATTGCATAGTACTCCAAATGAAAAAGCATGATTACCGTTATTAATACGGTAACTTGGGTTGACACCAAGTTAATCATGCATATAATTTTTTTAAATAATTACACTTGATTTATTTATTTATTTATTTATTTTTGGCATTATTAAGAAAATGGGTGCTCCCCCACGGATTTTTGTTGAGTTACGGGTCCAATGGCTTGTTCTAAGACATGGAAATTAATCTTAAACCGTCTTTTAAAATGAAGTTATTTATCAAATTAAGAAATATATTCTGTCAAAATTATAAATATACTCTTAATATCATTAGTTTTTGTGCATAAAAGGGATAAAATTGATTTTTCAAATGTAAAAAACAAAAAATCTAATTTTTTAAGTTGATTTTTGAGTTCCGAACAAACGCCAAACTTTTTAAGTAAAGATGGAGTGAAAAAATGATTATTACTCATTTATTCTTAAAAATTGAAGGGCTTAAATTAAAATAAAAATACTAATAACATAACAGATATCAATAATGGCATTGAATTTTTAAGTAAAGTTGAAGGAAAAAAAAAAAACAGACAAACAATAAACAAGGGAGGGAGCATCCACAAAGATGTATACGGCTTGTGAGTATTCTTTGCGTCGTGCATCGTTCTTCTTCTACTTTAACCAAACTTTAGAAAATTATATTAATGTATATTGAGACAAGATAGACTATTAAGTGAATCGTTAGTATTTATTTCTTCACAAACTACCTAAAATTAAATAAATTTAGTACATATAAAAACGGTTTTATGAAAAGGAAAAACACAATTAGTTATCACATTAGTTAAAGACTTAATTTTTTAGTTATATGCTTATTACGTTTATTTATCTTTAAAAGTTTGAGGGTATATGAATAAATAAAAGACATAAAAATCCAATGATGAGATTAGATTTTTTAAGAAAAGATAGAGTGAGAAACTGATTATTACTCATTTATTTTTAAAATTTGAAGAGCTTAAATAAAAAAAATTAATAATGAATCAATAATGGCATTGAAATTCTAAGTGAAGTTGAAAAAAAAAAAAAAAAAAAACAAGGAATGGAGTATTCATAGAGATGGAATAATAATTTGTGGCGAATTAGGGAATGAGAGACGAACCTTAGCATACTTGGAGACGATATCTCGGAAAAGTTTCGTTGGGCGATCAGAATTGGTGACTATCTCCATAACACCCACGCACCCCCAGTATTCAAACAACGGGAAGGCCAGAGTTGCTGTAGATCTGCTACATACGGTATCGTTATCCAGTCGATACACTCTGGGTTCTGGAATACACTTCGCTCTCCAATTCAGGAAAACCCAACGCAGGAGCGCATTGTTTTCAGATTCCATAATCTCATCGAAAAGCAACGCATGCCATAAACTCAGATCTGCTCTGCGTTTCGGAGTACGCTCCAGCAGAGCATATCTGAGTTTAAGGGTTGCAGAGCAGAGCATATTCTTATCGACTCCCACAACGAATTCATAAGGATAAGAAGCAAACCCGGGGGCATATAATTCTCCCGTGGTCGAGATAAGACCAAATGGTTGGTTTTTAGTTGTGAGCTTTTTTTCCCTTATGCCTACTGAACCAAAATTTATGGCATCCCAGAACCGAACTAGAAAGTCTCCCCGCCCTTCTACCTCTGTAAGGATGGATTTTATCATCGCCACAATGGGTCTTTGCCGATGAGCGGAAACTGAAGATAGGGATTGGCTGCGGCCCCAAAATATCCAATGACAAAAGCCAGAGTCTTCCCATTCTCTGCGCAGGCAGGTATAATGGGCCATACGCCCCAAATATTTCTTCAAATCGTCAGGGAATTGATCGAAGCCGGTGATATCGTCGATAACAAGCTCCGTCGGGGGAAAGCGTTGAAGTAGAGACATCGATCGGATCGGAGTGTTATTAGATTCCTCCGACAAAGAGAGCTCGCGCGTCTGAGATGAATTTTGTGTAGTGTGATTAGCCTTTTGTGCCCAACCTTTCTCTGTTTTTTGGCTATGATCAAAATATAATCAATTAGTGCATGTTTGTTCCTCGGACAAAGTTGGTGGGATAGGATTTCATATTCGTGAACCCACTCTTTGACCTGTTTTAATTAGACCCCCGGCGAAGAGGTTCGTAAAGTCCACAGCGTTTTTTTTTTCTTTCATTTTTTTTTTGGTAATTACATTTTTATCTTTTGTCATTTGGACTAAAATTTGGTACTCTCTAATTTAAAAGTCAACAAATATTTTCTTAATTTAAAATAAAGTACAAAATTGGTCCAAAAGAAATTATGTTTAATTAGATTTATATTGCACATCACAATAAGATCATATATGACCATTCAAAAATATTATTTGGAGAAATAAAGTTAAATTAAGTTTTTTTTTATAGAATAAAATAATGTTTCATTTGGACGTTAAAATATCATTTTAGCTATTTATTTTTGTAAAAATATTTTCCACTCAACTAATTTTGCTTCATGAGTCTTAAATCCAATTAAAATTTAATAGCTTCAGTTAATTTTATATTTAAAATTAAAATGTTAAAGAATTATGTGTTAATTTTTAAATTACAAAGGGATAATATGTTTTTAAGCTAAGCTCAAATGAAATAAAGTGTAATCACCCTTTTTTATATTGCTACTAAAACAATTAAACTTTTAATACTATAAAAATTTAAATCTTAATTTTAAGAAATAATTATTTAGCATTCCTATACCACCACACTTAACTTAGTGAGCGAAAATGAATAAGGGTGCCCAAAGGTATTTTTGAATTTTAGATTTTTAAAGTTTAATCTTATCAATTAATTAATGATCTATTCATTCAATTTAAAAATATAATTATCAACTTCACATTAATTAAGATTTAAACTTAAGAAGTGAAAATTCAAAAATAACTCAGACCCTGGTATCACAAGAATAAAAGAGATAGAAAGCACATCCTATTAAAATTGTATTTATATTGCACCTTCTTAATTAATGGCCAAAATTACTTGTCTTATTTTTATTTTTAATTCCAAAGAGGTTGATAAGGTTCACACTGTCTTCTTTTCACGAAATTTCATCAATGCTTTCTTGGTATGGTCTATTTTTCCAATTTCAAGACAAGAGGTTCAGATAGTTCACATGTTTTTTGTCTTTCCGAGAATCATCATCTATGACCGTGTTATGTTGACATGGTTCTTGGTCCTGGTCTTGCTCGCCTTACTTTTGACTGAATTTAAAATAAATAAACGAAAAAAATAAATAAATAAAAACGTAAAAGATGAGGTGGTTCCATGAAATTTCACTTTATCATGATTAGGCCTATCAATGGGATGAATTTGGTCCAGATCTAATCTGAACCAAATCCAATAATAGTAGAGTAGATTCGTCCAATTAAATTCATAACCCAATGGATCTAGATCTATTGGATTCAAGAACTAATGGATTTAGATCCAAATAATCCGTCAGACCCATTATTTTAAAAATAAAATATTTAAAAATAAAAAATAAATTTTAAAAAATAGTTAAAAGATAAAAAAAATTATGTGAAATAAAATCAATTATTTTAATTATTTTGCTCTATTATATGTATATAAAAAAATCTCTCTCTACTTTCTCACTCTAAAAAATTTTCTTAGAAAATCTAACATTGCAGTTATGTTTTTTATATTTTAACAATATCAAGTTGCATTATGGTCTGTTTAGCAGATGAGAAAGAGACGGAAAATAAAGAGTTTAGAAGTTTTAAAATTTTAGCACGTGACGAAACTAAGACAGAAATACAGACTTTAAGTCTATGGTCCCCGATGTTACAATTCTCAAGTTTTGAAAATTGATTTATTTCATATTAATTAATTTATTTTAATTTAATTTTTTATTTATTCAAAATAATTAATAAAATATATTACATATTAATTTATATAATTAATTTAATTATATTATATTATTTATTAGAAATAATTTTAGTTTAATCAAATATTTGAATAAAATAATTAATTTTAATATGACGCAAAAAAAATGGACAAATATTAAAATTGATAAAATATTGATAACAGAAAAAAAAAAAAGGTGGGGAAACACTTTCTTTTTTATTTACGTTTTTCTATTTAAATTTTTACTTTTTCGTAAACAAGAAACATAAATAGATTTAACAAATATGTTTCTATTTTTAGTTTACAAAATTTTGAAAACATAAACAAAAAATAAAAACGTTACCAAATGGGGTAATAGAAAAAAAAATGATTTACCAATTTTTTTTCTTTTGCTTCTTATGCATTCGTATAAAACACGGACTGTCTATCCATTAATTTGTTTTTAAGATTTTTTTAACTTTTTTGTCTTATTTTTATTAAAATTTATTTTTTTCAGAAGTTGAAAATTACCTGTGCCTAAAAGGATATAAATATAATTTGATCTGTAAATAATTCAAATATAAACTTATAAAATAAACATACATGAAAAACTCCAAAAAATAATCTATACGGTACTTAATAAACATGTAAAATTTTATTATTTATTACAAATACAAATTTTAGAAAAAAATATTTAACATAAAATGAGAAGAGTAAACAATTGGGTTTTAAAAGAAAAATAAAAAATAATTCTAACCATTGCATAAATTTAATAGTTAAAAATATCTTAAATCTAAATTTTTTAGCTCTTTTTTATCTCAAATATCTCAAATTGTTGCACAAAGAGTGAAAAGTGTATGTATTTAAAATTTTAAGTTTCAAGTACATTAAAATTGAATTTTCTCGAAAAACATTAAATTTTTAATTTAAATGTTTATTCTTTAAAATTAAATTTTTAAATAATATTATTTTTAATTGACACGCACACAACTATCAAATCAAAAGGTTGTATTTTATTAGATATGTATGTATTTAAAATTAATTATTATTAATATTATAAAGTAAATTAACTATTTTTATTTATTTATTGTATTTATTTCAAATAAAAAAATTTAGCTTAAAAACATTTATAAAAAATAAGAAAGTATATTTTTATGTAAAGTGACCGAAAATATAACCAAAATGGAGAGAAAAAATTAATCTTGACCATTAAATAAATTTAACAGTTAAAATATTCTAAATTCAAATTATTTAATTTCCTTATTATATATAGATGACACAAATAATGTAAAAGTATACATATTTAAAATTAATTTTATAGTAAATTAATTATTTATATTTATTTTAAATAAAAAATTTAGTTTATTTATTTAAATTTTTCTCCATCTAATAAACAATTAGCTTTTTTTTTTTTTATCTCAAATATCTCAAATTCTGACATAAAGAGTGAAAAAGTGTGTGTACTTAAAATTTTAAGTTTTAAGTACATTAAAATTAAATTTCTTTCATAAAAAAATTAAATGTTTATTTTTTAAAATTAAATTTTTAAATAATATTATTTTTAATTGACACGCAGATAACTATCAAATCAAATGTATGTATTTAAAATTAATTATTAATTATTATATAGTAAATTAGTTTTTATTTAATTATTTGTATTTATTTAAATAAAAAATTTAGCTTAAAAACATTTATAAAAAATAATAAAGTATATTTTTATGTAAAGTGACCGAAAAGATAACTAAATGTAAAAGTATACATATTTAAAATTAATTATATAGTAAATTCATTATTTTTATTTATTTATTTATATTTATTTTAAATATTTTAAATAAAAATTTAACTTATTTAAAAAAAATTCGCCATCTAATAAATATCCACCTCTCTCTCTCCCTCTCTCTCTCTTACCCAA
>JAVXUM010000004.1:4289239-4299754 GCA_035590655.1 Pouteria glomerata
TGTGTAATGAGTATAAAATTATATAAAATTTAAAAATTAGTGTCTCATTTTTTGTGTTGTGAGTAAAAAGATAATATTTTATAGTCTTGTAATTCGTGTCTGTAGATATTTATAAGATTTTATTTTATACCAAACGCACCCTATATGATAAGTATTGATATTTTTAATTAAAAAATTGAGCATCTAGGGTCAAAAATTTTTTTTGGTTGTCTTAGATTTCTAATTTCTTTAATCTTAATTTCTGAATAGTTAACCAAAATCAAAACCTGAGCCGGATAATCTTATCATTTAGGGACAATCTTCCTAATTAATGACGTTAGCCTACCATTCCATAAAAAAATAATTAATTTCCAGTCCCAAACACTGCACTCGATTGCCTAAATATATTATTTAATGCTTTGTAATTTCACATTCATCTAATTCTTATTTGAAAGATGTTTGATTGGTAAAAATTTAGTAAAAAAAATATGGTATAAATATAAAAATTTAATGTAAAAGTAATATGTAATAAAATTTAATTAAAAATATAAAAAATTAATAAAAATTAATAAATTTTAATCAACTAAATAGGCTCCAAATGCAACTTTTTACAGGAGACTTTCAATCTAAATCCTAACTATTGAGATATTGTTCAATGCTACACAAATTCTTGTTGAATTGTTAACTTCTCATATTAATTGCCATTTCTTTGTCAACCTTTAATTTTGACTTCTATACAAAGCATTTTGTTAAGATGCAGATTTGAGCTGAGTAAAAAGCGAAGTAGGAAAACTAAAATCTCACCAAAAAAAAAAAAAAGTAAAAAATCTGTAAAAGTCATCTAAAGAATATAAAAATTGAAATAGGTAATTCATAAAAATCAAAACTATTTAAAAAAAATTATATATATTTTTATTTTTTATTATTATATATAATTGGCATGAATCATGTTGGCCTTTCCCATATTTTGTTGGCCTTTCCCATTATTTTATTCCAATGGTCAATTCTTGTACAAGTCTTTTTGGTTAAAAAATTATGGGAAAATAACTTTTTCCATTAATATGTCATTGTGCCAAGTCATTGTGGGCCTGTGGCCATGCTGCCGCAAATCGAAAATCTTGGAGCACATGGCGTGAATCGAAAATTCTGGAGCACGCTCCAATATAAAGTGCCCTTGCACTTCGCATGGCTCAGTATTTTTAGTTGAGAAAAATTTCCTCCCTGTATAAATATATATAATATATATATCTGATTAAACCCAGATTCCCTTCAACCTCAATGTCAATTCTCTGTGTGTATCTGTTTATATACGCGGTCGGAGCTGTAGATTGTGCGGTTTCGCGTCAACGTTCGGTTCGCTGATGACTACATATGCCCAGATAGAGCTGCTTTTCTTTCATGGTGATTAGGTTGATTGTTTGTTTATCCTTCCTCCATCGTACTTTACCTTCTTTCCACATCTTTGTATCCTCTGTTCTTTGTTTGGATCGATGTTTTTAGTTGTTTTTCAGATCTTAAATAATGTTTTCTTTGCGTTTCTAACTATTCTAATCAACTGGTTTTGCTTATTTCATCCAAAAATGAAATCTCAAAAAGACCCCATCTTTATGGTTGACCTTCATAGTTCTCTCGATTTGTGTATGTGCAGTAATTAGCTTGTCTGTTTATGTGTGCTTTTAGGAAATTCTGTGAACCCAGTTTATGTTTCAATGAGAATCTGCTCATTTGATTTCTTAGATTGTATTTGTATTGAAGATAATGAGCTTCTCAATTATTTGATTGCTGAGAGAGGACCCAACTCTTATTTTGGTGAAATTTTGATTCTGAATGCAGAAATTGAAAGAGACTGCTAATAGTCAAACTTCCATTGCAATGGGGGGATATAATGATGCTTCATATGCCAGGATTAATGAAGTGTCTGCTCTTAGGGTTGATAATGTTAAGAAAATTTCAGTTTTGCCCCTTGTTTTTCTCATCTTCTATGAGGTCTCAGGTGGACCATTTGGGGTTGAGGACTGTGTGCATGCAGCCGGCCCCCTTCTATCCCTTGTTGGGTTCTTGGTATTTCCCTTCATATGGAGTATACCCGAAGCCCTAATAACTGCTGAGATGGGTACCATGTTCCCAGAGGATAGCGGCTATGTGATTTGGGTTTCATCGGCACTGGGTGAGTACTGGGGGTTTCAGCAAGGTTGGCTGAAATGGCTGAGTGGGGTCATTGATAATGCTCTCTACCCTGTTTTGTTTCTTGACTATCTAAAATCAGCAGTCCCAGCATTAGCTGGTGGTTTTCCAAGGGCCATAGCAAGCTTGGGTTTGACCGCTGTTCTGACTTACACAAATTATAGGGGTTTAACCATTGTAGGGTGGGCCGCTGTGCTGTTGGGGGTTTTTTCACTCCTTCCATTCGTAGTTATGGGACTTATTGCAATCCCCAAACTAAGGCCTTCAAGATGGCTAGTGGTAGATATACACAATGTTGACTGGAATTTGTTTCTAAATACTCTATTTTGGAATTTGAATTATTGGGATTCAGTTAGTACACTTGCTGGAGAGGTGGATAATCCAAAGAAGACTCTGCCGAAAGCTCTGTTTTACGCTTTAATCCTGGTTGTTTGTGGGTATTTCTTTCCCCTACTGATTGGTACTGGAGCTATACCACTCCACCGTGAGCTGTGGACCGATGGGTATTTTTCAGATATCGCAAAGATGGTGGGCGGAGTGTGGCTAACATTTTGGATTCAAGGGGCTGCTGCAATGTCAAACATGGGGATGTTTGTGGCTGAGATGAGCAGCGACTCTTTCCAACTTCTTGGTATGGCGGAAAGAGGGATGCTTCCTGAGTTTTTTTCCAAGAGATCTCGTTACGGAACTCCTCTTGTGGGTATTTTATTTTCGGCTTCTGGGGTGATTCTGCTTTCATGGCTGAGCTTCCAAGAGATAGTAGCGGCAGAGAACTTCTTGTATTGTTTTGGGATGGTTTTGGAGTTCATAGCATTTGTAAGGTTGAGAATGAAATACCCAGCTGCATCTCGGCCTTATAAGATACCTGTGGGAACAGTTGGATCCATTCTAATATGCATTCCTCCAACAATATTAATTTGTATTGTGTTGGCTCTTTCTACACTCAAGGTGATGATTGTAAGCCTGGCTGCTATTGTGATTGGTCTAGTGATGCAGCCTTGTCTCAAGCATGTTGCGAAGAAGCGATGGCTTAAATTCTCTGAAAGTCCTGATCTCCCACACCTTGATGGCGCCGCTCATGGAAATACTGAATCCCTGGTAAACTGAACCGAGTTCTCTTTCTGTGCCAAGAAAAATGGGTCTTCATCAGGCTTTTTGGGAAGGTCCCAATCGATGACACGAATTTTTCATTGTTTGCTGTTGTATCTGATCATCAATCTATTTTTGTGTTTTTTAAATTTAGATGTTTATCAGTTTGTGATCATTAGTTGTTTTATTATCATTGTCTGAAGAGGGGCCACAGGTTGGAATGATGATTGACACTCAGAAATGAGAGCTGTTTAATCTTATAATGAAGCTGATTGAATCTATCCGCAGGTTGCGGCATCATGTCTATATTTTTACATTTTTACACTTGTCGCCTTGATTTGCATTTTTTGCTAGTCACTATTAAATGTATAGTTACCTCAACAATTAAGCTATTTGTATCTCATCATGGTATTTTTTGAGTTTTCTTTGGTCAATACGGGAAAGTATAATGAAATTGAGTTTATTTTTGTTCCTATTTGTACCGGTCAAAGATCCTTTCTTTTATAGCCTTCAAGTTCGACCAGTTCAGCAGTATCTTTTAAAAAAATTAAATTGGATAAAAAAAAAAAACATTAATACGGTCAGGCTGGGCTTTAGCGGTTTGTCACTGCTCTTTCAAATGGCTTCCCGTGGCAAGTTATTTATTTATTTGTGTGTGGGGGGTTTACATTTTTTATATTAATTTATAAAAAGCAAATACAAAATTAATTCTAAACATATAAATACTGTTTACTAAAGTTTTGACAGTAATGTGATGAAAATCATAGTTAACTACTTTAACTTCAATTGTGATACAAAGAAGGGTATTTATCATTTTGTTAATTACCTTTCTTTATGTTATCTTTGACAAACCAAACATGCCAAGAGATGAAATACCACCCATCGCACTTGCCTCATTTCTTACTTTTTTTTCTTTCTTTTTTATTTTGTATTATCAACATTAACAAAACATTACTCTCCATATTTTCTCAATCACAAGGGGTATTGTGATCAAAAAAAAAAAAAAAAAAGAACGAAAAAAAAAGTTATATTTTATGAAACGTCGTTCTTGCCAAAGTTATATCTTTTTTCAACTTACCAAGTCCAACCCATTTGAAAAACTTTGAAAACATAACTTCTAATAAATATCTATTAGTTTTCTTCTCATTTTTTTAATCAAATAATAATAATAATAATAATAATAATAATAATAATAACAACATTGTCCATTTCATTTTGCCTGAGTACCCTTTTCCCACCACAAATCATATAAGATAGAATTGTGAATCATCCACAAAGTTTTTCATTGTACTAGATAAAACTAGAAAGATGTAACTTTCTAACAATACTAAGTTCAAACCATTAATATCTATATAGATAGATAGATAATCACAATCAGGTATGCATTTAGGAGAAATGCTTGACTGCTGAAATGACTTCAATTTGTGCTTCAACGATCAATGTGTCATTCACCAGGAAGCCCCTCGACATGTCATAGAGATCAGTCAGTCCCAAGAACGTTTTGTAGTTCCAACCCTTGTTAGAAGAAGAAAAGCACGAAGTATCTGCAAGAGAAAGGTTTTGTATTTATATAAGCACGAGGCTATATATATATATATTAGAACAAGAAGTTATTCCCAAAAAACAAGTGGATCATTTCTCTATCAAATTAATGGTTTTTTTTTTAATGGTTTTTTTATATATTTACACGTATGGCCAACGCATCTATTTGTAGATCAATAAATTGAAAGAAACGTGCATCTTTACCCTTAATTTCATCGTGTTGACCATGGATTTGGTCCCTTACGCGAAGAGTATATTCAGCATAAAGTTTTCTTTCAGGAGAAAAAGATCCCCAATCAACCAAATGTATACTCAGAGATAGATATTTGCCTCTTTGGCTTGAAAGCCCTTTGGGATAAATCGACAACATCCTGAATTTAAATAAAGAAAACCAGTGTCAAAGCTAATTCCAGCTATTCAGACGAAGTGTACCAGAGAATTGCAGAATAGAGATGGCATACCACCCTTGATCTCCACTCTTGAACACTTCAGATGAATATTTTTTCTCATTTAACCTCGAAAATTCCTCAAGCTTCCATGTGTAGGAATTGTTATCAGATATCTTTACCGTGGACACGCACTCTCCTTTGCCAGTAGACTTAATAACGAAAACCTCAGCTCCAAATATGCATGAATCATCAACCAGGTATCCATTTGATGCGTTCTTGAGTGTGTCGAGGGAAAGCAATTGCGCAAAGCCACACTCTGTTTTCATTCCATGAAAGCGATTTACTTGGCCATTTCCATCTAATGTAGGAAGAGATAAACGTTAGATATAACGGATTCATGAACTAATAATAGTAGAGAGAGAGAGAGAATAAAAAAACTGAGTGTGCAAATTGAATGATTTGAGAAGAGTGTATAGGCAGCTACCTTGAAATGTCAAATAGTTGTCATGAATTTGATCAAACAGGAAGAATTTGAATATCACGTTAACTTCCCAACCAAGGGGTAGAGTATCTGTGTCCGCAATTACCAAGTAGAGAGATACGAATCCATTTGCATTTCTTTCTTTCCTTCCATTGGGATAGAGTGACAGTTTCCTACAACACAAGCTCCAGCCAAAAGCTATTTTGTATACCGAATGGAATGCAAGTTGAGATGATTGAAAGAGTAGACATTCTAACTCACCATTTATGACCACCAGCTTCAAAACTATCAGATTCATATTTCTCCACTCCAGCCTTCGATAGTATCTCGGAGAATTGTGAGAATGTCTCCACCTTCAATGTGTAGTGAGAAGGTGGCCTCTCCCTTGTTGACCTTATAACTTCTTTGAAAATGTTGAAAGCAGTAAAATAAGACTACTCTGAAAAGTTATACAGTCATCTCAGTTGTAAAGAGCCAAGAATATTATTTTCTTCCACCTTCCTTGTACACCATTCACAAAAACATGCATTGAAAAATATTGCATGTAATGTAAACTAATAGTTAGCAACCTTGTTTTCAAATGTCTTGGGTTCTCCCTTTCCTATATTTTCTGCCATTCTTCATGAATGCCTTGTGAGAACCAAGTCTGAAGACAAATTTTAAAACAATATCTTTTTCTTTACAAGAAACACCCTTTGAACTGTTGCTCACTCTAAACAAAAAGCCCCTTTCAATCAAAACTACAAACATATTATAATCACTACTGCACTTGAATTTACATAAAACAGTGCTAACTTTAGATTGGATTATCAAAATTTCTCATTCGTTTTCTATTCTTCCTCTTGATTGATTGATTATTTATCAATTTGCTACTTGCTGGTTTGTAAGATATTAATTTTATTTAGACACGTAAAAAGCGTAAGGTTTACCTGATTAGCCCTTGTTTTGACCTGGCAATATTGCCCGCGCGTACACCTTAGGGTGAGGGCTTGGGGCACCCTGCTCCTAGGTCAGCCCATCCTTGACCCTAAAAATTTAATTTTGTTCTTACTATTTTTTTTAATTATTTATTTACATTACACCAAAATAGATAATAAGTATAAGTATTTTTATAATGTTAAGGGGATGTTTATTTGGGAGTAAGAGAGGATAAATTTTATTGTGGTAATCTTTTACTCTTCATTACATCAGTTTGGATGACGAGAGATAATAATTATTCTAGGTTAAACATTACTCCTATACGAAAGGAGGTGGGTAATGGGGGATAATGAAAAAATTTTATTTTTTTCCGATTACCTCTATAAAATATTTCTTTACCTCTGTGTAAAATCTTAAGTAACATTCTTCTATAAATAATTATAATAAATATTATAAAATAATAATTTAATTAATCAAACTAAAATTAATTAATTATTTTATTATTTTATCAAAATAATATTTACTAAATAATAATTTATTTTATTTTCTAAAAATAATACTATTGAAATATTAATTTATGACTAAAATTATTTATTTCTCAAATTAAAATTAATGTTTAATAAATAATAATGACTTATTAAGATAATTTATTTTATTAAAATATTTTATTAAATGAAAGTTATGTCTCATAAATAATAATTTATGTATTGTATTAATATAACAATTAAAATTAATAATTTATTTAAATAAACTAAAATTATATGTTTTATTAAATTATTTTATCAAAATAAAAATAATAATTATTCACTATTAATATTAATTACTATTGAAATATTAATCTATGATAAGATTATTTTTTATAATCAATTTTTTTTATTTAAATGTGTATATTTTAATAATATATTTTTTTTATTAAAATTAATTATTATTAAAATAACAATGATTATGATGGTTTATTTTATTATAACATTTATTAAGATTAAATATTAACTTTTACTTTTGGTCAATTTATCTTCATTTCAAACACAATTAACTTTTATTCCTTTAAAATTTTTAATATTCTAAATATAATATAATTATTACCACGTAATATTTACTTTATCATTTCAAACATAATTATCACAAACTTATTATTTTAATAATCATTACCAGGATAATAATTATCCCGTAATCTTTTACCTCTAAATTTTTCATCCATATCAAACATGTCCTAAATAAGGATAATAAGTATAAATATTTTTATAAACTTAAGTGTGGGGACTCAATTAATACAATGGTTGAAAAACCCTAACACCTACGAATCTGCCATAATTTTCAATAAATTTATTTATTTTTGAGACCAATTGATTAATAATTTCATTTTAAGTTCAAGATATAATTATCTGAATTTTTTGATTTTTTTTCTGTTTGCAAATACAATTAATATGTCTAAAAATTATAATTTTTAAAAAGAAAATCAAATTTTAGTAAAAAAAAAATAATATAAGACAAAAAAATAAAAAAAGGGCTACAAAACCAGGCCTTATTCCCCGTGATAGCAATTGTCCAAAGCAAGAGTGAAATTGCATTAAAATTTCCAAATCACTTCGCTTGCATGTCAGTAATCAGCATACACAATCAACCCATATAAAATCGTGTTGGGGCATACTGGAGATGTTTATATGCATCTGCAGTATAAACATATACATATATATATATATATATAGAGAGAGAGAGAGAGAGAGAGAGAGAGGGGGAGGGAGGGGCTATCACATATATAGAGAGAGTACCTGCCGTCTCTTCGTTCTTGGGTATTGGGTAGCACTTCTTCTCCTCCATGAGTTGCTCTGTAGGTATTGGGTATTGGTGTTCCTCTTGGCAAATGTCAAAGTCTTCTTTGCTTTCTCTTCCCTCCCCACTTCTTGTTTCTGTTTCCCTTTTGCTATGTTTTCCTCACTTTTCTCCGTTAGCTTCCCATCTAAGTTTTCTCAGGAGAAAAAGGGAAAAACAGTACAATTGTGATGCATAGTAAATTAATAAAACTAAAGTATTTGTGCATGTTAAAGATATAATTTTAAATGACCATTTGGAGTGTTGAAAAAACTCTAAAAATTAACACAAGTAAAATTGTTCCAAATTTAATGCGCATTTGGAGCATTCAAAAATAATAAAAAAATATGAATCGGATAATTTTTAATGTTTGGTGCATATTCACCAAATTTCATTTTTGAAAAATGAGTAGTGTAACTTTTTTTAAGTTTTACATTAAAATTTTGGAGAGAGAAATTTTTCAGATGATTTTTTGGCTCTATTTTGATAAATTTATGTCAGAATTTTTCGTAAGTTGTTGAACTTTTTAACATTTGTGTCAAAATATTGGAAAAAAAACTGTTTTGACAAATTTTAGAGGCCTGATCTTACGAATTTTGGTTAAATTTTTAAAAAATTATTGGAAAGTATTTAAGATTTATTAAAAATTTATTAGAGCATGTGGAATTATTATTGCAAAAACTTTATTAAAGTTTGTAAAAATTTATTGGAATATATAGAGTTTTTCACCGCTTTTTATTATACTAAATACACTCTTAGACTATATTTAGTACGAAAGAATGAAATAAAACGGAATGAAATGAGAGTTTGAAAAAGTTAAAATTTGTTAAAGTTTAAAAAAGTTGATAATTTTGAAGTCTTTAAGAATTTTTTAAACTTGTTTTGGAGTTTCAAACAACCAATTAATATATTTAAAAAAGAAAAGAAAGATAATTAGTGGAGGAACAGAATTTTTTTTTTTATTTAGTAATTGGGGACTAGAAATTTAATTAGAAAGAATTAAGTAATTTTTTTTTTATAATTTAAGAAACAAAAATTAAAATTATCATATTTTGAGTGTCGAAAGTAATTTTTTTTTTTTTATAATTTAGGATACATTTTATAAAATTAGAAATATTTAGGGTGTCATAAGTAATTTTAAACATTTGGGAGACTGTGGACTTGCCACGCTTGATAAGGAAGGTATAATTTAGAAAAATCTCGTTGTTTCGGCTGTTACAGTACGAGCATGTTTGGCGTCTTCTAAAATTTTATAAAATTTTACTAAATTTTTATATAATTAAAATATTTTATTTATTACACGAATTATAAAATTATAATTTTATAAATTTATATTAATTTTTACACTCTAGACATCCTTATATATAATTATTTATTTAAATCTATTTTTATGAATAAAATGCATAAAAATATATTAAAATGCTATAATTAAAAATTGAGAACATATAAATATGTTTAAATGATACGAGTCTTACAAAGTGTCTGATTTAAGAATAAAAAATTACTAGACATGTTATAGCTAAAAAAGAAAAAAAAAACATAAATAAAGGCTAAAGTGACACAGATTTATCAAATATTTATAACGTATTTGATTTTAAAAAAATATAAAAATAATATATATGCCATAATTCAAGGCATACATACACATAAGAATTTTAAAGAATTTAAAATAACAACCGTACTGTGAATTGCAAAATAACAAAAATGTTTGTACCATGAAATTTAATTTTTATTAGTGTGCTTGTATTTATTATAATATAATAAACATATTTAAAATATTTTTATTAAATAATTGCTTGTGTTGGGTTGAACTAATTCAGCGAAAGTTTGGGAAGCAAAATAATTATAGCTTTTTTGGTGCTTGAGAAGAGAAAAAAAGTTAATTTTTTAATAATTAGTTTTTTAATTTTTTATTAATTTGATAGTTTTATCTTTTATAATTTAAAAAAAAATTAAAATATAGAAAGGTAAATTTAATTATTTTAAAAAAAGATAAAAAAAAAAAAAAACTAAGTAACTGATAGTTGAATAACTAAGAGTTACAAAATTCAGCCTAAAAGTTAACACTTTCCCCTAATACTCAATTTGAATTTTATTTCAACCTCGTGTTATTAGACATATGGG
>JAVXUM010000004.1:4306505-4320234 GCA_035590655.1 Pouteria glomerata
AGATTTGTAGAGATTTATAGAGATTTGTAGAGTTTTGTAAGATTTTATTTTATTTTTTTTTTAACCAAACGAGCCTAATATACACAATACCCTATCTCGATCCGTTGCCATCCCTAATCAAAGCTTCATCTCAATGAAACCCAATGAAAACCGGAGACCCAGATAGAGCTTCAAACTTGGACCAGGCGGTTCGGTCCTTAACGGCGGTGGCAATTCGTGCTACTGCCGCTGCGCTTTTGTTATTAATAACAATCCAAGCGCTTGTTTTCGTTTGGGGTTCGAACTCTATGCGAACGGGTGCAGCAAAACCCTCCGCAGAGCTTGGAGCATAAAAGGAGCTTCCACGGTCCAAAAATTAAAACAAATGGCGGCTGTGTCTTCTGCTTCTGCGCAATCCAGAAAGGTACTTCCGCTGCTGCTCAAGCCCATCTCAGGCTCTCGCTTATTCGCATTTTTCAATCACTGCTCTTCGCTTTCAAAATCCCTAGTGGACCAAATAACTAGAGCATTTCACCAAGAAAATCTCAAGCTCTTGGACCCCAAAACTATCTCCACGCTGCAACCCCACCAGGTGGAACCCATTATTTTCCATCTTCGCTTGAAACCCAGTTCGGCAATTCGGTTCTTCGAGTGGTCCGAGAATTTTCTAGGGTTTAGCCACACCCTTGAATCATTTTGCGGTCTTACTCACTTGTTGCTTAGCAAGAGGTTGTTTGATCCTGCTAGACAGGTATTCAATAGAATGGTTGAAAATTTTGGGGATTTAGATGTTGTCTGTATCTTGGAGAAGGGTTTTGAGAATTATGGTTCCAATCGTAGCACAGTTTATAGCTTCTTAGTTGAAAATTATTGTAGAATTGGGATGGTCAATCGGTCTGTTGAGATATTTATTCGAATGTCCAAGAAGGGTATTCCACTATCCCCATATGCACTGTCCACAATGTTGCATGCGTTGGTGGATTCTAAGAATATTGACAGGATCTTGGATGTCTATGGAGGGATGAAAGGAGAGCAGAAGTGTTCAAATGTGTATGATTTTGTAATGAATGGTTTCTTCACACAGGGTGAGGTTGAAATGGGTTTAAACTTTCATCGCACACTGATTGAGGGAGGGTTCGTGCTTGATATTGTTGCATGTAATAAGATTATAAAAAGTCTCTGTAAAAATAATTGTATAGAAGTTGCTTCCAAGTACTTTTCCTTGATATCAAATGTAGGTCCAAAGCCAAGTTTGGTAACATTTAGCACATTGATTAATGTGTATTGTAAGGAATTAAAACTGGAAGACGCATTTAATCTTTATAATCTTATGAAAAGGATAGGTCTAGCTCCTGATTTAATTATTTATAGTATTCTCATTGATGGACTCTTTAGAGTTGGGAAGTTTGAGGAGGGACAACGCCTTGTCTTGGTGGCATTGGATAGTGGCATGAAACTGGATGTGGTGGTTTTTGGCTCCATTGTCAATGCATATATGAGAATTGGGGATTTGGAAAAGGGGATTGAAATATATAATAGAATGTTGAAAGAAGGGATCGTGCCTAGCACAGTCACTTATGGCATACTTATAAATGGCTTGTGTCAGAAAGGTCATCTTTTTGAGGCTTGTGGTATATTTGGTCAGATTATGAAACAAGGAATTGAGCCGTCTATTTTCATTTATAGCAGTCTCATTGGTGGCTTCTGCAAATGGGGAAGCTTAAAAGATGGGTTTGGATTGTATGAGAATATGGTAAAGAAGGGCCATACTCCTGATGTTATTGTTTATTGCGTGCTCATTACTGCTCTTAGCAAACAAGGCTGGATGGTTGATGCTCTTAGATTCTTCTATGATGCTTTGAAGAGGGGTTTGAGACCTAATGTTTTTATTTTTAACAGCTTAATTGATGGTTGGTGTAGATTGCAATGCATAAAGGATGCTGTGAAGCTATGCAGCCTTATGGGCATGTATTATATAATTCCAGATATGGTTACTTATACCACGCTCATCAAAGGGATATCTAATAAAGGTAGACCAGGTGAGGCATTAATTCTCTTCTTCCAGATGCTAAAAAGAGGGTTCTGCCCGGATGTTGTAACTTACTGCATTCTTATTAGTGGATTCTGCAGACAAAAGAATCCAACAGCTGGATTACAGATTTTTGAATTGATGGTCAATAATGGTGTAAATCCTGACATTAACATTTACAATGTTCTCATTTACATGTTTTTCAAGGAAGGACGTTTAAATAGTGCATTGGAGCTTTTTAGGAAGGTTCGTGAGTGTGGGCCAGAACCTGATATTGTGACGTACAACACCGTAATCTGTGGTTATTGTTCTCTGAAAATGTTGAGTGAGGCTGTTCAACTTTATGAAGAACTGAAATGCAGACAGATTAAACCAAATGCCATCACTTGTACTATTTTGATTGATGCTTTTTGTAAAGCTGGTAGGATGGATGATGCATTGTTGTTATTCTCCGCAATGCTGGAGAAGGGTCTAGAACCTAATGTGGTCACTTATAGCTGTTTAATTGATGGCTACTTCAAATCCCAAAATATGGAAAATTCTTTTGAGCTGCATGAAGACATGCTTCAGAACAATCTCTCTCCAAATATTGTGAGTTACAGCATCCTGATTGATGGACTATGCAAAAGAGGACTTGTGGATGAAGCTTCTCTTGCCTTCCATTCTGCTTTAAACCAGCATTTATTGCCTGACATGGTAGCGTATGGTATTCTAATTCGTGGTTGCTGCAAGGTCGGAAGATTTGCAGATGCCATGATGTTTTATAACCGTATGCTGGGAGATGGCATAATGCCGGATAGTTTTCTACAAAGCGCACTTGCACAGTATCATCTTCAAAATGGCCAGGGAAAATTTTTTTTACTCAAGTGAAGGCTATAGAGGGAATCTTTCTTCTTGTAGTTGGCTAGTTGTTGATCGAATGAAGAAACAATGACATTTGAATGACTTTCTACACTGCTTCCTTCCTGTAAAAACAACTGCAACTATTGGCACTTGGCGGTATCATTTGGATGCTGATTTTCTATAGCTTTGTCTGTTGTGTAGATAAAGTCTCGCTTTTCATGTAATTATATGTATAAGTTTGTCTCGCTTTTCATGTAAAGTTTTGTACAACAGCAATACACATGATTAATTGCATAGAGCAGAAATTTCAAGCAGCAAGCGTCTCCCTCTCTCTCTCGGCTCTTTTATTGATAACTTCTGTGTATCGTTGTTTTTGCAATCTCTCTGTATCTACGTTATTACTTTTCCTTTTGGATTTCCATGGAGGTTAGTTTATTCAGAAGTTCCAGTATTTGAATGTCATAGTAATCAGCTGGAACTAACCAAATCCTTGCTCAAACTTAAATAATCCTTTATTCGTGACAATGGCATCAATTCTCTCAAGAATAGTCCATTACAATTCTTGTTGGTATCGAACTATTAGCATGGTAGTTACTTGTTGAGATAGACTTATTTACATTATTGAGTTCATTTTCATGTAGTTTAATTCAAAGTTATCAAGAATAGTTGGTAACTTAATATGGTATTAAAATTATGATTCAAGGAGCATTCAAGTTTTCTTGATAACTTTGTTTGTTCTTATTCATTTCGGTACCTCTTCGGTATGTTTTACTCCAAAAATAATTCACCTCTTCCATTTGGGTCTGACTCCTAAAGAAAAATATGCCCGGATTAGTGATGATGATACAGTTGCCAGGGATGAACGATTAATTAATTTTGGGAGCAAAGGTTTAATTATTAGAGCCATTTGCTATGAATAATCCGGCTAATACTTGGGGACAATAAGAACAAGTTAATCAGCATTGAGAATTAGAGCTGTTGCTATTAGAATGATCAGTTGATCACTTTTTGGCACGTCAGCATATGGCTCAATTTCAAAGTAAATACACTGCCGGCTTTCCAAGCACTTTGTCTAAATGTGAACTTGTTTGGCTGATTAATCTTAAAATACTAAAGCGTTACACTGTCTAAACGTTTGACTTTGAATTTGAAGTTGTTTAGGAATTTCATATCATCGTTTAAGTTAAAGTTGACTGACTCTAGCTCCGGCCTTGTTAGTGTTTTGTTTGATATATATAGAGTCTCCGGCTCTATTTGAATATCGAATGTTGAGATTATGCTGAAACAAAGCAGAATGCTCGAGCTTTTTGCACTGAAGCTCTAGCTGTGACACAGAAGTAGGTGAACGAAATTCTTAGCCACTGAAGGGATAAACTTAACCTGTTTTCAACTAAACTTTCCCTAGAGACGAATTTCCAGACAAGATAAGCTTTCCCTAGAGACAAAATTCTTGATATATACTAATAAGCATATTCTTGATATCTGCTGGATGATTAGCTCATTGCTTAGGCATGTTGCAAATTCAATTTCTCAAGCTAAATCGCTACAAGACAGTCACAAAGTGAGCACTTGATGGACGTGCATGGGGGTATCAAAGGCCGCCCGACCACAAGGGTGCACGAAAATAAATGAAAACCAAACTAATTCGATTACTTTGGGTTGGATTGTTTCAGTTTTAATAGGAGGTCAGTTCAATTATAAGTCTAAAAAATTTTAATCTGATATTTCGATTGAGTTCTTGAAGTAACATTTTTTATAATCTGACTTGAAATTTTATTTTGCACATAAAGGCAATAATTCTAAACTCAACCAATCAAAATTGGGTTGACTAGGTTTTTTTTTTTTTTGGTAAATAGGTGTAATTTGGTTTATATGGGAAAATGTACAAAATATAAAGAGAGCATATCCTCCTTTACAACGAGTTCCATTCAACCATTGATTACAATTCCCCAACTATTGCAAATTTGTTTATTAATTTCTGTACATTTTGTATTACAAGATTGGGATGCCTTTCATCTGACTTCTTCCTTTATAACTTGCAATATAGCTGCTAAGTCCGTAAAAATTCTGCTATTCCTTTCCTTTCATAGGTGATAAACTAATGCATTCCATGCTAGCTTCCTTATATAGGTTAAAAAGGTCTTCCCACTAAACTTACCCATTATCCATCTAGTTTCATCATCCCAGCTCTGATGCAATTTGGATACCATCCATAGGCTGCACATTTCATAACTGAGGGCAGACTAGGTTTGGTTCTATGGCAGGATTAATTCTATATTTTTGGACTCGATAATAATCAAGTCAGTTCCAAATCTACTGTGGATCTAATCTATGCACACTATTAATTGTTACTTATGTTTTAATTAGTTATATATACATAGACGAAAAGTTATACAGACACGTATCTTAATTTATAAAACTATCTTTGCATGCATTTTTTGTTCATAATTCTAAAAGACAATAATTTGCATATGATTTAGGTACAACTTAATATATTTATTATTACAGTCTTTAATTTATAATTTTCTTAAAAAACAAGAAAAATTAAATGAAAATGGGGTATGATATAATTATTTTGTATCTATTGTAAATCTATACTAATATATCAAGGGAGAACTAATTTTGATGTATCCCTTATTTTGAAGTTGTGTTACAAATTTGAATTCCATTAGTACCCTTTCAATTCCTTAATTTCTGCAACTGGTCTTAACTTTTGCTTTCAATGCCCATTTATAAGAAAAATAGATTAAAATTTATACAAGTAGAAAAGTGATTGGGGAAAGAGAGAGTAGAGAAAGGGATGAAGAAAAAAATTGAGGAAATTTGCATGTGTGAACATCTGCCCCGGTATTAATAAAATGGGTGACATGGTTAAAAAAAAAGGAAATATAAGGAAACAAATCATACAAAATTTAGTAAATTTGAATGCACTAATGATTATTATGATGTACGAGCCTTCAGGTATATGAAGTTCATACACAAGACCCTTGTATGATGAAGGCGCCTTCCCAACTGTTACATTTTTTAAATCCAAAAACTTGGCAACCGGTCCAGTTGCATTTTATGTCCTTTTCATGGCTTCCATCATCCCATTTCCACCTTTCCCAAATAAACCCAGATCTTCCCTCATATTTTAGTCTAAAAATTTTTGGTCTATTCCAAATTTCTCATTTTGTTTAATCTATCCTTTTCGGTATTGATTTTCAGATACATAATTATATGAATGAATGCGCTGATTTACTTATGTAGACACCTTATGCTGTACGCATACATGAAGATACAGAAAAAGACAAATGCATGGTACTTGGAATCTAAAGCAACTTGATGTTCCTTGATTCCATGGCTCTATGTTTCTAAAATATGTCCACAATCTGTTTGTCAATAATGCAAGGAAAAAAGGGGGCAGAAAAAGAGAAAAAAAGTACACGTCACACTGTGGTATACTGAGTGTAGTCATTGTACATAGCATTTCTTCTTTATTATCAAATTTTAGCTTGGTTTGAAGTTAGTGTCTTCAAACTTTTCCTTGCTAACTGGTATTAGCTTCGTTTTATACTGCCTTTGTTTGTACACACTCACCAATTGGGTACAGGCAAAGAGCCATATATACTGCTTATAAAACAGAGAAGCATCACAACTTTTGTTAACCCAATGCAAATTTCTGGCTGTTAAAGGTGTACATTGTTGCTAGACACAGACCCATTATGCCACTGTGATTTCTGTGGGACGTGCTCTTTCTCATGCCTTCTATTATTTGTGAAGTTTGAGCCCTTATTAGCCTTTTTTGGTAGCAAGCTGGCTATCTGCCTAATTGATTAGAAAGGATCTCCACTATATGGTCATATGACTCTTAATGGAATTCGGTTTTTGGTGAGTGGAGTGCAGGCAAGCTTATCAAGCAAGATAAGCATTTACTTCTTTAAAGTACGATGTTTCTTTTCTTTGGTGTGATATAATCTTTTTCAATCTTTCTAATTCAAAGTGAACTACTGAGTAATATGGTAAATGATGGAAACAAGGGAAGCTCAGCAGATCATTCATTTGTAAAACCAGGGAGCAGCCAGCAGAATTTGAGTTCATTCCAATCTCAGGCAGTTCAGGGTGGGGTGGGAAAGAATTTCATGGAGATGGAAGGAAAGGGCTACTCAGATTTCCCTAGGAACACGAGTGAAGAGTTGTTCTTGAAATCCTTGATGGAGAGCTCAATTGGAATGCCCGTGCCAACCATGGAAATGTTGGGTTTTAAGAATCTTTCGCAAAATATTCGTGCAGATAGTGAGGAACTCTTCAAAAGCTGGCTTACAACTGGAGAGGCAAGCAATTGTTCCATGTTCTTCTGTTGACTTGGTCTCTTGATCTATGGTCAGATGTTGCATTATAAGGGGTTTAAAGTGCTATCAAACTTGTTAAAAATGTTGGCGGGTATAGTTTTCAGATGGTTTGGATTCTGGAAATTTGATTTTCTAAGAAGCATGAAAATTCTAAAAAGATCTTGTGTCTGGTAGTTTAGGCATAGAAGTTCTACAATTTATAAACCAGACACAGTAAGCAATTACTTGCTTTTCTGACTGCATCTCTATATTTCTGGCTTGTGGATTTATCTTTTGATCATATCTTGTGGTAGAACTTATAAAGCATGAACTAACCATGGTTCAAAGTGATAATCTACATTAGAAACTAGAACTAAACCAAGGGGCAAGTCATGATATATTTTTTTTTCTTTTGCAGCTAAGTCAATTTCATGTATGATTGGAAAAATATTGATTTGACTATAATAGAAGAAATCAATAATTGAACCAATGGGTGATAATTTTGTTGAAAATGGTTCCTTTCAACTGATTGCAATGTGCATGCTTCTGGTAAACTTCTCTACATCAGAAATCTGTGGAAATAATTGAAATGTTGATATTTATTTCATTTGTTTTCTTTTAAATTTTAATAAATTTTTTTTCCTAATGACTTTTTTTTTTGGTAATATTAATTGTTCTTTAGTACTTCCTGATTAAAACGTTGTTTATCCTGGTTGATATATTTTTGTTTTCCAGAATCATGGCTATAATTCAACAAGCATAGCGCATCGTACTCGGCAAGCATCAAGAAGGTTGGTTGCAGCACTAGAGTTTCATAATTGTTTATAGAGTACTTGTAATCTGTTACTTGCGGCAATTATTTAAGATTGCTTGGAGAATCACACCATACTTATTTGTAGAAACCAAAGCAGTATTGGTCTCCCCTTGCTTTGTCTTCATGGGTTTTGCATGTAAAGAATTGTTGTAATTGTAGTAGTAGTAATTGTAGGGATGATAGTGAGGCTGCTTTACTTTCCTTTAGGTTTTAATATCTATAGGAGTTTGATATGGATGCGGTGTCTGGACATCCAACTGCTTTGTTATTAACATTTTCTTAAAAAATGTAACTCATCAGTATTGATGATTCGATGGTTTATGCACTGACTAGGGTTTAAGAGTTAGGACTATGCCATAACATTGAGGATTGGAGTCTAGAAGTACTCAGCAAATTGGTACCTAAATTATGACTGGTGTTCTACTTCCTATCTTTGGCTGTCCTCCACACCTTAAGAACTTTTGTGGATGGTTGGGACTGGACTAGAAGTTCCGACTGTCTGGAAATAATGTTAAGTGTCGTCAATGGTAGAAGTCGTCGGAGACAAGTGGTGCGAGAGTTCGGAGTCTAGAACACAACAAAGATAGCGCAAAAAAAGTAGAGGCTATAGCTATTGTAAAGGATTGTAGTAGTGTTCTTGTGGTGTAGGGATGACGGAAGAGGAGATATATAGGAGGCAGTTGGGCTATGGAAACTAGTGAGGCAAGGTTTTGGCTAAGTGAATGGTGTTGTCTATTGCATGATTAGGTAGGGATGGAACTAGGAATTTAGTAATGGGGGAGCGGATTCCTATAAATTTTAATATTTCTCTTATAATCTAAAAAATGCAATATCAAAATTAAATAGTCTATTGGGGTCTTCAACAAGTAATATAAATCAAAAATTAAATATGTAATCATTTGTAGATAAAATAGTCATGAGAATTCATCATTCAATCATATTTCAAAATGTCATTAATATGATTTACAAATCAAATACTATGAAACGAGATATTAAATGCATGAAATATAATTTTAGCAAGATTAGAAATAAGATCTATCAAAGCATGATGACTAAGAGAATCCTTGTGCTTATTACTTTTGTCATCTTTGATCATAATATGTAAAGGATGAGTTATTGAGAATGTATACACTCAACAGCACAATTGCACCAAAAAAAAAAAAGAACCAAAAAAAAGAAACAAGCAAACAATTGGTATACCTGTCACTTGAAAAGACTTAAAGCCAAATGAGTTAATTGAAAAACATCAAACAAAAAAGTATATCAAGTATTCAAGTTTTCTGTCAATTTTGAGCTTCAGTTTCAATGAAAGAAAACTTACATGGTTAGACTTTTAGCTTCAATGCCCTGAAAGAGAGTAACTTCAACTGAAAAAAATCCTAACTTTTACCCTCTATCATTGTACAATCTCAAAAACTTATCTTAAAAATTATTTGATTGATTAGTTAGATTATTAATGGCCCAAGTCAAGAATTTAAATCTTATATTTTGTTAATGGCCTAACTCAAAAATTATGGCCTAAAGTCAAAAATTTGGGGGTGCCATTTAAAAAAGGTATATATATTTATAAAAATATTTATACTATATATATAATATTTTTTCCAATGTGAGGGGCAGCCAAGGCCCCCTTTTGGTCAAGCTTTGGTTCCGTCTTTGTGATTAAGCATTGCAAGTATTACAACTATTTAATGAAGAGAGGTTGTTAATATGATTTTGTGTGTTGTGACGTCTCTTTCTAGACTGGTTGTGAGGGTCTTGAAGGGTCTTGAAGGATCCATTTACTCTAACCACCAAACTGTTAGTCGCAATCCCATGCTGAGGGAAAATTCATGAAATCCTTCGAGATGCTTATAGGTGGGAGGTTCACCTGGGAGGAGGAGGATGAGGTCCTCAAGTCTTGGTTTGAGCTTAAGATAAGTTTGGCCAAGTGTGAGATATCAAATTCTAATGAAGATGTGGAGATTCTTTGAGTACAACAAGGAAAACTTAGCCAAACGGTGCGGCAAGGCTAAGTGTCACTTAGCATATGCAAGTGAGGTGCCTCATATTAGAGAATTAACTGTCTACAGAACTTACATCAAAATTATAACTAGCTATTTTATTCTACCATGCATGACCATAAAGCTCACTTTCTTGCTCCATTTTTTCACAAAAGCACCTTAAATTACGTGCTAGTATGTAAGCACTCTCATTATCCTATACTTGAGACCCGAATTTTTATTTTCTATTTTTTTTGGTTCGCTCTACAATACTGGCATATCTCAAAACTTTTTTTTCTTTCTTTCTTTCTTTCTTTTTTTTTTTTTTTTTTTCCAATCACAATGGACTGGTTAATTTGTGGATATCCTTTAGGGAGATGAATAGTTTATCCAATTAACAAGGACCAGAATTCTTATACTACCAAATTTTGTCGAAGAGTAAATTCTACGTTAATGCAGGACGTCCATAGAAGCCAGCTTATCTGATCAGCAACCTGGGGGTCTACTTCAGAAGAAACAAAGCAATGATAATTTATTCCCACAAAATACTGCTGTGGCTGATGAACAGTCAAGCGATCTCAATCAAAATACAATGAGGTGATTGCGTAGCTTCTGTAATGTATACATGTCATTATGAATCACAGTTTTATGAGATATTCAATGTTTAAATCATCCAATATTTTTTTCCTTTTACTTTCTCGAGTGCCTAAAAAATTTTGTTAGCTCAAAAAAGCTTCTATACAATTATTTGGGTTATTCATCCATCTTGTTTTGCCATTCCTGTCTGTACTACTTGAGAAATTAGAAGCCAAGCTGCCACTGTATTTTAATTCACCAACTTGACCAGAAATCGTTTGGGCTGTCTATTTTCCTTGCAAGTTTGCAACACACACAATCTGAATATGTTGCCCCTTACTTGCATAGTTACTATGTAATTTTTATTTTCTGCATTAATTGGATCGTATCAAATGATTTGCTTCCATATTGTCCCTTGGTGGTGCAATCATAAGTGCTTTCTAACTTTGTCCATTTTCAGTTTGGTCCTTTTCTGCATTGGTTTTAGTAATAAGCATTTCTGCAATGGATGATGACTGAAATCAACTCTTTTTATTTTCCCATCAGGAATGTAGTTGAAAGAGGTTTGCAAGCCAGTAATCTCTATTTAGCTAAGGTCTGTGTGTATCATGATTGTTCCAGAAACACAGTTCAATGGCAATCCAAGATAATCTCATATTTTTTGTATGCAGGCATGGTTTCATAGTTCTCAACCCATGACAAGAAGTAGATCTTCTGAGCTACGGTATCATTCTTTTCTGTCACATGATATACATAAAAATTTTATCCATGAGAGTTTCAGTTACTTTGTTAGCAGTTGGCTAAACAAAGTCATGACTTTTTGTGTCATGGACCTTGGACGCTAGGAGGATAGTTATTATTTCAATGATGAGCCAAATACATGCAAATGGGGAACGTAGGGATTAAATAATCCAATTTTTTATGTTTCAACTTCTTTATGGCAGAGAAACTCATTCGGGAAGTCAGCATAATTTTCTCCAATTCATTTGAGTCAATGCATCTTTTGCAGGAGAAGGTATGTTGCCATGCAGCACTCTCAAACATCACTTGGTACGGAAGCCATACATGATGTATCAGGGCATGAGACTAGCAATTTGAAACAGGAATTTGCAAGTCCTAATGGTCTGGCTGATGTTTCAATGAGTGAGGTTCCCAACCAATTTGGCACATTTATATCTCCATCCAATTCATCCTCCTCAACTTTCAACAACCCTCCTATAGATAACACAGACAAAGTGTCCTCTGTTGTGAGCATGCTGAAGGGGACACTAGAGCGCAAGAAGCTTAGCAACCAGACCGAAAAAGGAGCTGTTGAAGATAGCTCCATGGACCTTTATGGTGCTCAAGAAGTCCTAGGTGACACAACTATGAATCAAGGACAAGTATATTATACTCATGAGACACCAAGAATGTTTCAAGTTGTTTCATCTGGTCAAGTTAACGATCATGGGGTTCTACAAACAGTTGAACAATCCCTGGATATGGACTTAGAAGGTTTTGTAAATCCTACAAACCAAATGCAAATGGGTGTGGTATCTCGAGAAACTTCACAAAGTGAATCTTCTGCTGCTGCACCAGTAGTCTCAATGGGTTTTGATGCATGTGATGGTCCCAGCAACTCAGCTCAAAAAATAAGCATTGGTTTGAGCTCCAGGAAACAAGTTGGAAGCTTAAGGAGTTCTGAAAATGGCAACAGAGCCAAAGGTATGTATATGCACGAGATTACACTAATTAAGTTCCTATGCATAAAGTAGACAAATTGCAAAACCTATAAAGTTGGAAACAGCCTATTTGATTTATTTTTTCATTCTTTAATGGAAGAATGTTGGAAGAGGTACTATTTTAATATTTCTTCCACTACTTAATTGAAGAAAATTGAATGTTATGTGGAAAATTAGTTTTTTTTTTCTTTTTTAACTTTGCTTTTGAATAAAAAAAAATTATTGTTTACAAAGCAGCCATTAAAAGAAAGTGGAGCCCTGGCTACAAAGGGATTATGAATGAAATTTCAAACAACGCAGTTGGACTTGTTCCAAATTTTTGTCATTTCCAAGCATCCCATTGCCTTTCCTTTTCGCAGAAATATATGTTCACTAAATGGAACAATCTCCTTTTTGAACGACAGATATAAGAGAGCACATATATGACAACTTAAAAGATGATAGAAAGGTATGCTCTACCTAATCCTAGTTCTTAGATAGTGAACACAAACTATAAACACTGGGTTAAAAGGATTGAAGCAAGCAACTGAATTTTCATTGCTGTTTATCTGTCTTCAGCTAAAAGGAAGTCTTGTTCGATATGGATCGGTGACATCAGCTGATTCAGGTATTCAAATTTGTTTAGCATTTCACAAGTAGAGCTTGGCTTCTCATTCCTGTAATACTCTAATTTCACCCAACAAATTAAACTATAAAAGGAAATATTTTGTTCTTTTACGCATAACCTCTGAAATCTGAGACTACATTGCTCTTGATTGTCTAGTTTTATTCTGCTTGATGACTGAGCGAAAATTTTTTGGGTAGATTATACTTTGTACTCTTCACCTCAAATCTTACTTTGGTCTCAATATTTTTAATTGTAGCAATCAAAGTTCGAGTTGCAAAGCCAATCCTCTACTAAATATTGCCTTCAAAATTAAATTTTACAAGATTTTAGACTCATGGAAATGATATAATTTAGTTCGGTAGAGCTTAAACCTCCAAGTTTCATTCAAGGTTTGCTGTATTCCCTCTGATTTGATTTTTAGGCTAAGTTTTGAAGTCAGTTGACTGTCACATTATAATTTCCACTCATTTTGTAAATGAAAGTTAATGGAGGGTTGACATTGAACTTTGACCAAAATTGCAGCGTTTTGATTGTTGGAATTGGAAGTACGAGCAAGACAGAATTTTTGATAAAATGCAAGCATACTAAGTGCAATTTACTCAAAAGCTTTTTTATGCTTTGTGTCATGGAGCAAACAAGATGCAGTAGTAACGAAAAAATAAGTGGCAGGAGGCAGTGTCTCAATTTAACATTGAATGGAGGTTTAGGGTTGAAAATACGAAGTTATTCCACTCTAAGCTTATAAAATACACTCAAGTTTAATAATGCAATGTAACTGGATGAAATTAATTTGTGAAATGCGGTAAACTCAATAAAATTAGGAAAAAGGAAAACATTAGGAAACTGATGCTAACAATCTTTAAAGGGTTTT
>JAVXUM010000004.1:4388436-4401541 GCA_035590655.1 Pouteria glomerata
CAAATTTTTAAAAAATACAACAATAAAAAAAATGGGAAAAAATTACAGCGACTTACAGTAAAAATTATGGAACCACCAAGACAAATTCTTCAAGAGTGTTTTGTGTAAAATGACATTTAATTATTTTTTAAAAAAACCTCTAAAAGGAATATCTTAAATATTTTCATTTAAAAAGAAAAAAAAGAAAAACAAATAAAAAATGGCCGCACTAAACAGGCTTTCACTACAGTAAATATTCTTGGACAGAATAAAAAAGGAATAGATTGTCAGGAAACAAAACGAGACAAATATAAAAGAAACATAAGATTGCGAAATCAAACATTTTCCGGGAATCCAAACGGGGTTGGATTTGAGAGAAACGAAAAAGGAAAAAGCGAAAAGAGAGCTAGGGATCAGTGCAACTTGAATGGCATGAATAGAGTCAATAATTGGAAAGAAAAATTTGAAAGTGGCCCCAAAATGAGCATGGTTTGTGTGTGGGCGCGCTTTAATGTGCCAAGAAAGAATAAAAGGAGAATAAAGAATAGGATTATAGCAAGCGGAAGTTTCTGACAAAATAGATTACAATAATCGATTCCTTACCCTTTTAATCGCATCACATCAATCTTCGTTCTTCAATAAATCCAAACGTGAGCCATCATATATATAATATAATATAATATACATACATATGTTACGGAGATGACAGAGAGAAGGAAGCAGAGTGGATCTCATTTTCCAAGCTGGTACGTTGTGGATTGATGATCGAAAGGGAACCATAGACCCATCGCTTTATTTAGAAATCAATGTGTGTGACTGTGTGTGCATGCGTGGGGTGTCGAGTGTCGAAAGCGTTTGGTCAATCGACAGAGAGACAAAAGAAGAGAAATCGCAGTGATGGACTTGTCCTTCTTTGCGATGCCCATTCACACGTTCTTTTCATCCGAAAATGACTTGCTTAAACACGCCCCCTGACCCCCTCCTTCTTTACTCTCTCTCTCTCTCTCTCTAGGAAACACTCCAAGACAAATCTTCAGAAATCTCACTTACGATCAAAAACAACTTAATATGGAGTCATCGTTGAGAAGAAAAGGAAACAAACCACGACATCAACCAGTTCTTGACACCGAAGGAATGAAATTCGGAGATTGTGAAATCGATTACGAAAATCGTTTAAATGAAATATTAAAATTGGACAAACAAGTTCGATAAAAACACGGAAAATTGGTTTGACACTTCTGAGATTCAAATCAAAATATCGAAATTGATCAGACGAACAAAACAGAGTTCATAAAACAGAGAATCTCGCTGCTTATATATGTATAACATATACAAACACACACTTTACCTCAAGAAGCGACCTCTCTCGTCCTGTAATGGACACCTACTAAACTTGTTCAATCCTCCGAACCTATTCAATGGAGATCGAAATGTAAGTACCGTTGCCCATTCCAGTCCTTTATAGCTTCGAACAGAATAGACAAAACCCTATATCTTTCCAAAAAGCAGTCAAATCTCTCAAAAAATCCCTTGAATTCAGCTCTGGAGAATCAAGCTAAGATATCAGCCATTCCGCTACATCTAGAGATGGAACTCTTCAGAGTAATGCAAAAGCGATTCGTCGCCGGTAGAAATGCCGGCGAGACTCCGGCAGCTTTAGGACGCTCAAAAACTGAAAGCGCTGTGATACTAAGCCGTAGGTTCTACGATACTATACATATAGATGACATGGATAGATGCATATAAATAGATACATGTATATCTATATAAGTGTATGCCTATGTATATGGTAGCAGAGGGGGAATAGAGACAAGAGAAGAGAGCATATCGGGGGTGAGAATATATATGTATAGAGAGAGAGAGAGATGTGACGCCGTCAATATCTACCGTTACGGAACGGGAAGCGTGCGCGTGCATTTTAGCCCACGGGTAAACGGTTGGGATATACGACGTTAGTTTTACATGTGTGTGGGCAGTAGTACAGAAGGCCTGGTGAAGGATTTGGTCTTCGTAAACGAGGACATGTGGACCCCGCTGTCTAGGTGCTGCCAAGGGGTACTATACCGTGTGGTGAAGTAGACCGCCTGTTTTTAGATTAGTGGTGTTGATCAAATGAAGTGCTCTTGAGGGATCAGGACCCGTCCGATCTATTTTTTTTATTTAATCGGATGCCGCTAAAAATAAGACCTGTGTTATTCTTTGACGGGATACCTTTTGCATGATTTGGGAAGCAAAAAATTCATTGAAAATTTTTTGCCTACAAAAAAATTTTGTGAAAGAAGGTGTATTATTTTTAGAGAGAGTTTGAGATTTTTAAAAATAATACGATAAAATTGATCCGTTTTAGTCATTTATTAATGATGAAATTAGTCTGTTTGAGATGACACAAAGATAAAAAAGTCATTTGATAATTTTTTACATCATATATTTATCCTATACACCCTTTTTTAAAAAATCATCCAAACTAAGTATTATTTATTAACCCTTCTTAATACTTTATCAAAAGTAATTATTTTTTTATCCACCCTTTATAAACATCACATCAATGTAGGTCCACCCTTCATAAATAATACCCCTTATTATTTTATATACTCTCCATAAACCAACCCTTTAAAATTTTAGTGACATTCAATCGGGCCATAAGAATGAAACAATACTTCAGGATATTACATCTCTACTACAGAGGGGTTTAGAATTATGAACATTAGTATAAATTTATAAAAATAATAGTTTAATAATTTATATAATATATAAAATTTTATAAAATTTTATCGACTTTCAATTGGAGTTGATGTTGAATTATCATTTATATGTTTATTATCTTAATATGAATAGATTGTGTTTGATTTGTTAAAATAAATTTAAAAATGACATATAACGAAATAAAATTGAAGAAAGTTTGTAAAAATTAATTTTTTTTAAGTTTCAAACAAACACCATTATATATATATATATAATTAAAGTTTTTTAAATTCCAAATACCCTTATATATACATCTTCGGTATTTGGTTATGGTGAAAGAAGGTTATGGCCTCAAAATTTGAAATTGCATTTGCTTGTGTAAACAAAATTTAAATAAACAAATTGAAATGAGAAAATGATTTTTGTTAGGATAAATATTTGGGGATTAATGATTTGAGGTAATTTGCAATAGATTTGTAATGTTGGTATCAATTTTTCTGAAATTCATCTCAATTATTCTTCCCTGTAAATTGCAAAATTTTGTTCATTAAAAAAAAAAACAAATAAATCAAATTAGATTAGATTAATAATCAAAGGTGAAAAGGTTAGTAAGAAAAAAGTTATTAAGCCCACTCAAAATTCAAAATATATTTCATAACACTATCTTTGTAATGGTGAATTTTATTTTATTTGATGAGAATTATTATTAATTCTTATGTTTTGAATTAAAATAACATTCTAAAAATTTAATTCGACTTTATTTCTTAACTTAAATTTTGAAGTTTTATATCATTTAAAATTTAATTCATAATAATAAAATTTGATAATAATTATTTTTTTCTTAAGTTATCTAAGTAAATGAATAAATTTATTCTCATATATCATTTTTTGTTATACTTTTTCCTATTAATATGGTTAAATTTGAAATTTTTCTTAAATCTATTCAATTTAATTTTAAATTCAAACATGCATATCAAGTACAAAATTTTATTTATCAGATCGATTCTTTATTTTAAAATCAACTCAATTCTAAGCGAGTTATAATTTCAAGCAAAACTTAATTTTAAATTGCACTTTTATTAAATTAATTGTCTTAAACAAATTTTCAACATCAAGGGCTTGTTTGGTACATGATTCAAAAACAAAGGGATAGAAGTTATGAAAATAATGATAATTGTTAAAAATATGACTTCTAACTAAACAAATTTTTTATTACTAAAAGTTTTGATTGTTGAGTACTGTAACCTTAAGGGTTAACCAAAATGGTAAAATTTTGATTTGCTCTCCAATGATCACTAGTTCAAGTCTCCTCAGAACCATTAAAGAATTTATCCAGTTATTAATTTCATGGTCCAAGAAATTAGTTAAAGTGTACGCAAGTTATCCCATACACCATTAGTTAAAAAAAAAATTGGTAATAAATGTTGTGATTATTATGATATTATACTTGAGGAAATTTTTTGTTGTTCTAAAGTTATAGGTTTATAAGGTACTATTTGGAAGTTCAAGTTTTAGTGATTTTTAATATTTTATTTTATCAAATGTTGGTATTTAAAATTTTTAATGTATTTGATAAATAAATAGTAATCTTTAATATATTTTCGTAATATTTAGGTATTTGTTCAAAATTTTAATAACTTTTAACTTAACAATCAATTAAAATAATCACTATTACCCCTAAAAATTTTGGTAACTTCACTGTTGCCGTGAAATAAAAGTGCTAAAAATTGGTATTTGTCGTACACTCAACAATATTGGGCAACTTTTGATACTTTTTTTTTTTTTTAAATTTCAAACCTCCAAACGGATGCTAAATACTTTATTATTTGAATAATTTTTTTCTGATAATTTGAGATTAATGTGCGTAAGCTGACATTATGGGGGTGTTTGGTATGTCGAAAAATAACAAAAATTGTGATATTGTAAATTTTTTGGTGTTTGGTATAACCATTTTAAACCACAGTTTTTAGCGAGAAATAGTGAAAATTCATTTCCACTAACTTATTTTTCGTCAGAACGCATTCAAACTTTGTTATTCCTTTAAACTCGTGAGCAGTGTGGTCAAAAGCAACTCGTTGACGTGGAGTTGGCTTGTCGTTTTCTTCTTGTGGAGCATCTCATCCGCATGGGTTGTGAAACAAGTCCTGCTTCATGTGCTTTTATCTTGTTTGGACGCAACTTATCTCTCGTCCGGATGATTGTGTTTGGTTCCGAAGAGAAACTCAATTCATAACGTCGGAACGCTATGAATTATGCCGTCAAAACGAGTTACTCCTGCGGGCAATTGGTCGAAACGCAGGGATCGAACCCGTCAGAACAAAATTCAAATTAATTAAAAAAATATTAAATATGGGTCTTGTTTGGTAGTCGGGATGACGGTGGTCATATTAAAAAAAAATTATAGCTTTTCTTTTAATTGAACTCAAGTTATGTAAATTTTTTTAGAGTTATAATAGGTATGAATGTATAAAAAGTATTAGAGGAAGTTAAAAATTTTAAAATTTTTTTAAAATTTTTAAAAAATATTTAATATACTAAACAACCCTTATATATTTAAGACACTCTGGTCAACCTCTTGGCTCGGGCAGAGTAAATACATGAGATGAAGTGCACATGCAAATCCAAATTGGAATGTAGGAAGATTTCCAAAGCCCCCTTGCATCAAGTCAAACGCATCCGGAACAACAAACGAGGAAGAATATTAGTAAGGGATGTTTGGTGTAATAAAAAATAAGATAATATAAAATAAATTATAAATTTATAATATATATAATAAAATAAAATTTTTAAAATGTATAAAAATTTTTAAATTTTTTTAATAAATACAATCGTACCAAACACTTTCTAAATATTTAAGCCTCGACAACTATTTTTTTTTCCTTGCTATAGCTAAAACAAACGAGTCACAACTACTAGGCAGACCCTAAACATGCAGTAGCTTATTTGCATGCATATGTCCTATTAGGCAGTACGTAAGGCAGCAATCTTGCACACTGACCCGACCAGTGGATATGACCAGTGGGTGTTGGGTCTTGTTTGGCTGACTGACTATCCCCCACCCCCTCTCTCTCTCTCTCTCTCCCCCTCCCTAAATTTTGCCTGCAACTGCTACATTGACCCAAACAGATACAGTGGTCGGTTGTCAGCAGAAATGCTTAGGTATGGTCTTCTCTCTTTGCTTGGTCACTGTGGGCAATTTTGCTTTTAACCTCTGCTGTTGTTCTGTCCCCTAGCTTTATTGCTTTTGGAGGGCTAATATCTCTCTTTAAGCAAAGAAATATGCTTGGAATAACGAGACAATTCAACACAAACACGACTTATCATTCTCTCCCTCCCTATTTCGATTTTCATTTTTTTAATAACTCAGATTAGGTCAAGTTAAGCATACCTTAACTACTTTTGAAAGTTTTAAAAGTTGATGACTTGACAAGTCTCCCCCTGGTAACTCTTAGCAAAACTCAAACAGTGACACCAAAGAGTAAATCTAATGCCTGACCAGCTAAATTAATTTGCGGGTTCACCCTATGTTCTCCTCTCCCTCTCTCTATCTATCTATCTATCTATCTATCTATAGAGGATATGGGTTTGCTACCACGTGTCAAGATATGAGGAGCTGAGCTTTGTCTAAAGGTTATTCTAACAAGATCTTCCTAGGCAGGAAAAGCCTAGTCAATTGGTCCAAAGCTATATATCCAGCTAATCCATATTCTTCATTATTGGTCATGATCTCCCACTTGTTGGTTCAATTTTGAAGCAAGCTAACTCAAAATGGTTCACTTTTCTTTAATTAGAGAGCTTTTTGTTTTTATTCTTTTGAATCATTCACAACTCTTTTGTCTCCTCCTCTTTATGCAGATTGCAAAGCAAGAGGCAGCCCCATCAATACTGTAAGACACACAGTTCTGTATATATTTATAAAGAAATGCTTCGCTTATATTTTATTTTTACATCTTTGTTTATATTTTATTAGTGATAATAGACAATCACTAATATATTTTGTTTAAAATTTTTATAGTCATAAAATGTCTCCTTTATTTTGAGGTTATGATAATTTTGAATAAAATACACTAATAATTACCATTCATTATCGATAAAATATAAATATGAGTGTAAAAATAGATATAAACGTATCATTATTAATATTTATTTGTTTTCACTATTTAGGTATGCTTGAGATGCAATGGCTGGTGGTGAGTAAAATAGAGGAGAAGAAACGGGCAATTTAGTGCATTAAACTGCTATTATAGTGGAATTTGTGGAAGATTATAAGATTTATCATAAACAAAAAAAAAATTATTTTTCATTTATGGCTTATGAAAAAGGAACAACTATATTTACATATTTACAAAGTGAACAAAAAAAAAAAAAAAAAAAAAAGATTCTGTACGAGACAAATTTACGAGGAATAGTTGTTAGAATAATATGTTAATAATATTTTTGTTAGAATAATATGTTATTAATTTTTTAAAAGTCAGAAATAAATTTTAGATGACACTTTCATTTAGAGTAAAACTCCACAAATCTTTCCATATTTTTGGTAACTTTGTACGCGCATCATCATGAATTGCTATTCGGTGAGAAAAAAGACATATATATATATATATATATACTACCAGATGAAGTTACGTATTTAAACTTGTGAAAAACAGCTAACCAGGTCACATTTTCCCACTAATAGAAAAGTCTTTCCCCTTCAAAATTAAATTTAGGGAGTGTTTGAAATTATTTAAATTTGTAAAATTCTTATAATTTTTATAACGAATGGGAAATTTAAATTTTAAATAAATTTAAAGAGAAAAAATTACTCCAAACGAGAGCTTGAATTTGAAGTATATTAATTAATTAATTAATTAATTAAGAAGCCAACATCAGTATAGCAACCCGTCTCACTAGCTCTATCACCGAAGTCCAGATACGCAGAAAGGCTCTCAGGGGAACACAAAAAGTACGAGAGATTGGACTTTATTACCTAACGTTAAAGAATGTTGGGTTATTCAAGCAAACAATATAATATATATATATATATTGTGTGGTCAAAAAATATCTGACCCGACTTCTATAATGCTTCTTTGACCATAAATTGTATCCCAACCAGGGGATACATTCTTGTTAGATTGGATTTAAATAGTTTGATAGTTACATTATATAATTTTTTTACTGATAATACTCAACTACATTGACAGACAAAATCTACAGAATATTACAGATTTCAATTCTTACATTATCTAACATTAACGCTATATCTACTACTGTCATTGTCTAGTCAAATCAGTAAAAAGTATATCGATTATCACACTTTAAATATAAAAAATGTGAACAAGATATGAGTCTTCTCTCTTTTTTGGATTTCTCTTCTCTCTCTGAGTATTTTCTTTATTTTCAGAAGATTATCATAAATACCAAAAATTGACTTAGGTATTGGAGAATTCTTGATCAAGAACAACATCTGACCGTTTTATTTTTACCTTTTTCTTATTTGCAGATCTAAAACGAAATGAGAAATTTTAGAAATACAAGAGGAAGAGGAGGAGAGTCCACGGAAGAGACAACGGGCAAAAAATTTGATAAGCATATATATATTCCATTGAAAAGTGATTGCAAAGCCAATCCAAGCAACCATCTAACGAAGAAAGGTCTCTTCAATCTCAATCAATCCCCAAATCTTTCCCTATTTCCAATGTTTGATTACTTTGATTATTACATATGCTTCTTTAAGTAATGTTTGTGTCTCCTATAGAAATTTTGTTTACCCATGTTAAAAGAAGAGAACCAATTAGTATTGACTCTGTTTTTAGACCATTTAATAAGTGACTGTGTCCCTACATTTTTGTGATTCATATGCAGGCAACCACGGTAAGCCCACCTAATTTCTCATGATAATTTGGTGAGAAAAAAGACAAGTAAGAGGTAGAAAAAAATACAACTAATATTAAAAAAATATTAATTTAATTATTTTTAGTTTCTTAAATCTTATACCATTTTCCTTGTAACTTTTCTTGCAATCTAAATATGAAAAGAAAATTTGATTTTCTATTCCGTCCTTCTTTTTTTAACAAATTATTAATCTAAACATAACTTAAGAGTACTTAATAGAATTGGCTTATATTTTTGTCTTGATTAATCCAATCACTGATTCCAGGCACACTTTGTTTACACTCAAGCCTATATATATATATATATATTTTGTATTAAAAAATATTAAGTACATTCTACTTTATTTTTCATATTCTAAAATGTGTTTATATTTATCATGAAATGGTAAAAATTATGTGAAATTATTTTCATAATGCATTTAATATTTTCTTATATATATATATATATATATTTACCCTTAATACCACATACCGTTTCCTTAAATAAACAGAATTACTCTATCTTTGATTCACAATATATCTAACTATATAATCTCATTTCTAACATTTTTTTTTGGGTTAAAAGAAAAGGGAGCACGGGAATAAAACCCAGTAAAACAATAGCATGATGACCACCAGTCCATCCATGCCCTTGGCTCAACAACATCAACATATGATGAAGCATTTCAAGAGAAAGAGATGCATTCAAACCAAACGGTGTCTACGATCTAAAGAAGTCACTCAACTATTTTCCTGGCTGGAAAGTGTTGGGGGTCAATAACCTTCTCTCCTGCTGAAGACTCCCCCCAAAGTTATTAAGAACTCCTAAGGGGATTCTTTCTTAAACCAACTCTTTTAATCTTTGTGTCCTTTTGTAGCAGAGATATACCAACAATACTTCAAGCTCCACCTCAATTTAAATCTATCAAAGTATTATGGGATTGATTTTTTTTTTTTTTCTAATTTTTTTTTTACTCTTCACCCATCAAAGTGATTTCTTTTTGAGCAAATTGATTGTTTACTTTGGTTTCTTAACTTAGGCGCATAATTCAAACTCTAATAAACATAGAGGTAAAGAAAGAAGATAAATAAAAGAAAAACTTCCAAATTTTAACAATGCTTTCTAGTTCTTAAACTATTTCCATATTGTATTTAGGAGTAAATAAATGCAATCAATATCCAAGAGTACGAATGAAATTACCAAAAAAAGAAAAGAAAAGTACCAACAAATGATGAGAAATATTTAATTTATCATTGTGTTCGACTGAATTAGAAATAGTAATCATACATATAAAATTAAGATCTTGATTCAATCGTACTCTAATGAGATAAGAGTAACTTTACTTGATATGATTTCGGAATCGTAGACAAGATTAAGATAATATTTATTTAACACTCTACAATTAAGTTTAAAATTATAAAAATATCCTTACTAATCTTATTTTATATGTAGAGAAGTTTAACTACTAATAGTTAGATGTTTCTTTTTACTGTTTTATTAATTTATTTATCATATTTTAATATTTTTTATTTCTTTTGTTGATGGCTGATTTATATTTATTTTATTTGATGCTTTCATTTTGAAAAATTAAATAATAAAGTATTATTAATCTTAATTGGATAAGATGGGCAAGAGAAAAAAATTAATTGTTGTCATTTTTAAACTCAACATCAACTATGTATGATAAAAGTAAAAGTAAATAAATTAATTTTTTTCTTTAGTCTAAAATTTGAAGAAAATGCAAAAGCTATTGCGACAAAATTTGGCACAACCTCACTTGGTTTACCTATCATTCAACTTGATCAAGAAACCTTTAGATTGGTTCGGCTAAAGAAAAGAATTATTCAAATAAAGTTTAAAAAGATCATCCTAAGAGAGAAGCATGTTGTGTTGATGCAGCACAAAAGAGAAAAAGAAAGCCTATGGTTCTCTCTCCTTAGCATTTTGAAGCGATCTTTTCTTTTTTTTTTTTTTTTGTTTTTTTTTTTTTATTGTTTGTGTTTTTTTTTTTTTTTTTTTTTTTTCCCATACAATCTTAAAGCCTTCATTTGGTTCTTATAAATAGTGAAAGAAAGGGAAACAGAAAGAAGAGACAAATGAGAAAGTGAAATAAAGAAATTTCTTCTTCTTGCTAGTTTTATTTATTTTTGATGTAAAAAAATTCTTCTTTTTTTTTTTTTTTCTAATTTAATTACACTTATTCTCTTTTACATAATTTTTCTTACAATTTGAATGCAACTCAAATAACATAGAAACAACTGTGCTTTTGTTAGTTATTTTTGTTTGAGTGAATTTATTTACACTATACTAATGAATTCTTACATTATATTTTACTTTTTATTAAATAAAATTACACAATTACCATCATTTTGTAAAAGGGTATTTATGACTTTAAAATCATACATATCTTATTCGAAAAATAAGAGTAGTTATATAATTTTATTTAGTAAAAAAGTAAAATGGAGTGTAAAAATTTATTTGTATTATGTAAACAAGCTCACTCTTTTTTCTTTAACTATTTAGGCAGTGCTTGGTTTGAAAAAAAATAAAAAAAAAAAAATTTAAAATTTCTAAAACTTATTTCATTGCACGTATTACGAACTCACAACTTATCTTATTTTATCTTATTTTTTATCACTTCAAACACACACTTAATATTAGTCTGACAACAACTCAATGTAGACAATTAATTAAGATTTAACAATTCAAATATATTTATAAATTTTTTATTCAAAAAATATCTAAACATATTTAAATCGTTATATGAAAATCCGGCAGTTTAAATCAAATTATTATGGGACCAGCATGATAATTGATATTAGCCTATTTACTTTACGTGGAGAGAATTATAAGCAACTTTTTTTCTCTTTTGCTGCGACAACAATCAACATCACATGCTTCTCTTTCAGATTGAACTTTTTCTAACTTTGTGTGAATTATTTCTTTTCTTTAGCTGACCCAATCTAAAGATACGGCTAGTAAACCAAGGAGTTGATCGGAAATTTTGGTCCGAATAGTTTTAGAATTTAAAAAAAAAAAAATATCAATTAATTACCTAATATCAATCATTAATAATTGAAAATTTTCCTTTAACTGAAAAACTATGTAATATATAAACAAGTAAAATATAATTTTGCGAGTATGTTGTGAATATATAATAACTTTATTTATAAAATTTTTATTTATTAAAAGATATAAACAACTAGATAATAACTTTAATTTATAAAAATTATTGAACTACTCAATTCAAAGGAACCATGAATCTGTTCTTGGCTTTGGTGTTTTCTTCTCTTCCAAACATTCAGTGGTTCGTACAAGTCGCTGGTTCAACTAACATATTTAATTGTTCATAAAAAAAAATAATTAGCCCTCAACGCCTTTAGGTTCAATTGAATGCAACTTTCACACAGTTTTCAATTTTATGTGCGGCAAAACTTGAGAAATGATAAAATGTCACGTTAACGACAAACTTGTATAACTACTTGTCATTTATAAACTTGTACGCGCACACACACATATATATTTATATAAATATATATTTCCTTTCCCTTCTCCGCTCAACGGTCAAGGAGCAAACATAATATCTAATTTGAATAATAATCAAATAAATATTTTTTTTGAGGGTTATCTATGATCCATGGTCGATTGAGATAGATAGATATATTAACGAGACAAACTATTAAAAGATGAATGGTAATCATTTGATGTCACAACTATTCAAAATTTATTAGACAAATAGGTGCTTATGATTAAACTAGGGTCTGTGTGTGGAGACACATGTTAATAAGTCAAAGAATTTACTATTCTCATAGAATCTGAAAGACCCGGAGAAGAATTTCTTCTCCTTAAAAAAAAAAAAAAAAAAAAAAAAAAAAAAAGAATAAAAAAAAAAAGAAAGAGGAGAAGGAGGAGGATGATGACGGTGATTGTTAATGGTGGTGATGATTGTAATAAAAGAGGTGGATACTGAATTGAAAATACAAAAAACTTTTTAAAAATTTTAGAAAAAAAAATTGAAAACAATTATCAAACTGCGTTTTTGTTTTTGCTTTTAGGCTTGGTTTGAGAAGAAAAAAATCTAATTTTTTTGTGGTTGGCTACTAACTGGCTACAAAAATACTAACTTTTTTTTTTTATATTTGAGAAGGCAAAAAAATTAACTTTTTAGTAACTAACTTTTTAGCTTTTGGTTAATTTGACAGTTTTACTCTTTATAGTTTAAAAAAAATTTAAAATGTAAAAAGATAAATTTAATCATTTTAAAAAAAAAATAAAAAAAACTGAGTAGATGATAATTGAATAGTTAAAAGAATGCCAAACAGAGTCTTAATCTTTTGCTTTGTTTTGTTTTTTGTTTTTATTTTATTTTGTTTATTTTTTTTGTAAGCTTATTTGTACAAGCAAGTAGGTTTTGGATTGTGTCTAAAGGTGCAACAGACCAAAGTAAACAATCCATTTGTTAGGAGACAAATCCCTTTTAATTAAAAGTCTATAAACTGGGGTAGGCCATAAGAAATTGAGCCTCAATCAAACCAAGTTTGACAAGTTACACGAACATAGTCTTAATTCATCCGGTAATCGTGCAAAATTT
>JAVXUM010000004.1:4424791-4434852 GCA_035590655.1 Pouteria glomerata
ATTATATAAAATTATAAAAATTAATATTTTATATTTTATGTAATAAATAAAAAATTTAAATTTTACAATTTTATATTCATGTTTGTAAAAATTTGTAAAATTTTATATTTTTTTATTACGCCAAATGCTGCTATTATAATAAAATAAATTATCATAATAATTATTATTTTAATAATAATTTAATTTCAATAAAATATATATTATTAAAGTATATAATTTTAAATAAAAAGTAACTATTAAAAAATAATTTGATCATAGATTAATATTTCAATAGTAATTAATTTTAATAATGATATATTATTTGCTAAAAATTATTTTTATTTTGATAAATAAATTTAATTAAAAAACTACTTTTAGTTTATTTAAATAAATCTTAAAATTTAATAAATTATATTAATACAATGCATAATTTTGTAAATTATTATTTATGAGAAACAATTTTTATTTAATAAAACATTTTAATAAAATAAATCATTTTAATAAGTAATTATTATTTTTTAAAAATAATTTTAATTTGAGAGAATAAATAATTTTAAACATAAATTGATATTTCAATAATATTAATTTAATAAAATAAAATAAATTATTTTAGTAATAAATTATACTAACTATTGTTTGGATAAAATAATTTAATAATTAATTAATTTAATTTGATTAAATAACTTACTATTTTATAATATTTATTATAATTATTTATAAAAAAAAAAAAAAACATTGTCTAGAATGTTATAGGGGCATAAAAGAATATATTTTACTGGATAACAAGAAAAAGTGTAATTCTTCCATTATTTCCACCGGTAACAGTTTATTTCCATGTGAGAGTAGTATTACTCTCGAAATAATTGTTAGTCCCTTTTTTAAACTAATATAATGGGAAAAAAAATATTCTAACAAAATTTACCTACGTTGCCCGAGTGGACACGCCTGCTAAAATTCACAAATGGTGGTACCTAAAAGCATATAATCAAATGCCTGGAAAAGTCTATTTTCATGCTCGCCCTTAATCTATATCATCATTTCTAGGACAAGATATCCCAAAAGTGACTGACAAGGAGGATGGAGGGCACTGCAATATTTAGGCCGTGGGTTTTCCTCAGTGTTTTGTTTCTGATGATGTTATGCAAGACGTCTTCTTCAGTTGGAGAAGATACTCTTGCAGCAGGCCAAAATCTCTCGGGGACAAAGACTCTCACTTCTCAAGGAGGCATTTTTGAACTGGGTTTCTTCAGTAAAGGTAAAGACGATTCTCTTAAGTTTTATCTTGGCATATGGTATAAGAACTCTGCAGATCAAACTGTAGTTTGGGTTGCAAACAGAGACAAACCACTTCCTCATTCATCAATTGCTGTTCTTGAATTATCCGAAGATGGTAATTTAATCGTCCTAGGTGATTCATCTAAAACCCCGGTTTGGACGACGAACTTGGTGCCACAAACATCTAATCCTACTGAAGCCGTGCTTCTTAGTGACGGCAATTTGGTTCTAAGGAAAAGTAATTCAGAGCCATCTATTATATACTGGCAGAGTTTTGATCACCCGACCGACACATGGTTGGCCGGTGCAAAGCTTGGCAACAACGAACTTACTGGCCAAACCACACGTCTTACTTCGTGGAGAAACTCAGAAGATCCTGCTCCTGGGATGTTTTCGCTTGAGATAGACCCAAGTGGAATCGCTCAGTTAGTTATGGAATGGAACATGTCCAGAAGATATTGGAGCAGTGGACGATGGAATGGTCAACTATTTAGCTCAGCTCCTGAGATGAGAATGAACTACGATTACAATTATAGTTTTGTCTCAAATGAGAGAGAGCACTATTTTACTTACTCTGGTTCCAACAAAGCACCATCGAGAGTGGTGATGGCTCAATCGGGACAGCTTAGACAGCTAACATATGTAGAAGGTAATCAGAATTGGTATCCATTTTGGGAACAACCAAGTGAACAATCTGATGTCTTTGCTCTTTGCGGGCCCTTCGGCATCTACAATGGGCAGCAGAACCCATCGAACCCTTGTACGTGTTTGCAAGGCTTTGAATGGCTTTCAGAAACACAGCTGAATATCCAGTCAAGTGCTTGTGCGAGGAAAACCCCTTTGCAGTGTGAAAGTAAATTTTCCAATGGAAAAAATGATGGGTTCCTAACTATTTCTAATGTGAAATTTCCAGCAAATTCAAAAACATATCCTGCTACTAATGGCCAAGGGTGTAAGCTTGCTTGTATGCAGAATTGTTTGTGCACAGCATATGCCTATGATAATGGTATTGGGTGTTCAATATGGGAAGGAGCTTTATTGAATTTACAGTCCTCAGATGGGAACAACACTAAACAAGATATATTTATAAAGCTTGCTGCATCTGAGCTTCAAGATGCTGGAGGTATGTGTATGCAATTGATGAAAGTAACTTCTACTAGTAATGAAGTCTCTTCCTTTGCACAATTACGGTTTCTTTTCTCCTTTTTTTTTTTTTTTTTGGCCAATAAACTCCGGGGTATTCAGCATTCTAATCTCTCAATTCAGGGAACAAAGATAAGTTGTGGGTCATAGCAATTGTGGTTCCCATTACTATGCTTATCTCAAGCTTCTTCATTTGGCATTCATGTAAGAGAAAGTTCAGCAAAAATGGTATGTACTAGTTTTAGCCATGTTAATTTTAAAGCTTCTATTCAAATTAGTCATAAAATGATCATTAATTTTACGTAAAATGATCAAAACATGACTCCTTTGAGTAGCATATTTTAAAACACTTTGACTTAGGAACTGATAGAGACTCAATTTAGAGTATCCTGAAAATGCTTCCATTGTGAATTTCAATTATTTGAAAATTGCAATTCTTTTTTTGTTGTCTTCTATTGTTTGTAGGGACAAACCATTCGAGTAAGGATTTGTTTTTATTTGATTTCGATGGTAGTTCTGTTGCAACTGATCGTAAAACAAAAACTAGATATAATTTAATGGGTGGGAAGAAGCGTATTGATTTGCCATTCTTTAGTTTCGCGAGTGTTTCTACTACAACGGATAGTTTCTCATCAACCAATAAGCTTGGAGAGGGAGGTTATGGACCTGTTTATAAGGTAAGATTCAATATTTAGATTGATTGTTTTAATTTAGAATAACGATCACTAGATATCCTGGGTCACCTGAGATCACCTATGCAAATATTGTTAAACGACTTAAGGAGACAGTTATGATAATTCATTGACTTGACAACTCGTCCTTGACATCATGTTTGAAACATGGATTCACTATCTATTCAGTTTGTTATATACCAAATAAGATTTTTTTTTTGCTCTATTTTTGTTAAATTTAAATAGGGTGAATTATTCAACGGACAAGAAATCGCAGTGAAAAGACTTTCAAAAAAATCAGGACAAGGCCTGGAAGAGTTCAGAAATGAGATAATATTGATTGCCAAACTCCAGCATCGGAATCTTGTTAGACTCTTGGGTTGTTGCATTGAACGAGATGAAAGCATATTAATCTACGAGTACATGCCCAATAAAAGTCTAGATTTTTTCTTATTTGGTTAGTTTTTCTCCACGGCATATGTTTTATCTTGTGTAAATTTGTTTATAGTGTTAAAAGTTTTTTGAAATAAACTTGAACCAGATTCAAACAAGCGAGGGGTACTAGATTGGAAGACACGCAGGCATATAATTGAAGGGATTGCTCAAGGGCTTCTTTACTTACATCAATACTCAAGATTGCGTATTATTCATAGAGATATAAAAGCAAGTAATATTCTTTTGGATGCTGAAATGAACCCAAAAATATCAGATTTTGGCATGGCTCGTATGTTTCGTGGCAATGAGGTACAAGCAAATACAAACCGAGTTGCTGGAACATAGTAAGTGTAAAAAACAAATATTTCTTAGCCTATATGTGTACAACACATAAAAGCAGTATATATATCACCAGTTACTAAAAGATTATTTTCTCTTAATTTTTCAAAGTGGCTATATGGCTCCTGAATATGCAATGGAAGGTCGCTTCTCTATAAAGTCTGATATTTTTAGCTTTGGAGTATTGTTACTGGAGATACTAAGTGGCAAGAGGAATTCTGGTTTTTATCACACTAATTATCTTAATCTCATTGTATATGTGAGAATCTGGCAAGACCTTTTCTTGACATATTATTTTGATTTTATCTTTCTTTCTAATGTTAAAAATAAATTTAAGATTGAACAATGTTGTCTTTGCAATTGAAAATTTCAGGCATGGGATCTATGGATTACTAATAAAGGCTTGGACTTGTTGGATCCGGTCCTTGACTGTCCTGGTTCGATTTTGAGATACATCAATATAGGACTTCTCTGTGTGCAAGATAATCCAACTAATCGGCCTACTACTACTGATGTTGTCACTATGCTTGGAGATGAAGTTGCACCTCTGCCAACACCAAAGCAACCTGCATTTTGTACTAATCGGGTTGTGGACACAAATTCCTCATCACCCAACAAAGCAGGGACTTGTTCAATCAACGGTGTAACTATTTCAATACTTCAAGCCAGATAATTAAGAGGTAAGAATTCGTTTTCCTAATCTCAAATTTTTATTTCAATTGTTTCATCATTTATCTTAAAAGAAATTGTCTTATGAATTACTTGGTGCCTCCTCTCTTCATCTTCTTGTTTTGATCAGTGGAAGCCAGCCCGTGGCTACAAAGACAACAGCCTATAACAGCTGCTTGTTGAATTAAGCAGGAAAGAGAAACCATCCCCTCTATGCTTCTTTCTGGAATTTATGGTTACTTGAAGGAGTTAAAATATTATTTTCCTAAAATATAAGTAAATGTGTTGTTCTTAAAAACATTTTACATTGCTTGCAAAATTAATACACTGCACCGGCTGTTTTACAACAGGGCACGAATTCAGTCTACATGAGCTTGAATCTTGGCCTTACATTAATTGCAAATGTTTATGTCATAGAAAACGGGATCCCACATATTAACGATGGAAATTGATTGATCACAACTGTCGATATATTGAGGAAGAGGGGAGCTTAAATTGTTACAAAGTGACTAGGGAGCTTTATTTTGGTAAAAAAAAAAAAAAAAAATCATAAAAATACAATTTATTTATAAAACTATCACTGCTATATTATTTTGGTTATATATATATTTTTGTAAAATATCATTTTTCTTTCCATATTCCTACCCTCTCTACACAATTTAAACATTAAAATGAAAGTATCATGTGAGTTTGGAAGATTATGAGAAATTACAGTGTACGTGGATTGAAACTGGGCGCTTTGAATAATGAGTGAATTTGAAAGCCTTCAATTCATATCCCTTAATTTCCAAATTATATCCTTATACTAGTATATATTTTAATTTTTAGCACCCACTCAAATACCATAACGTGACTTGATTAAATTACAACAATTCTAATCCTAGAATATAAGAACTCACAAATCATAGAGACAACAAAAATTGCTACGATAATGTTTAGATGAAGGATTTATCAAAAGAAAATAAAAGGAATAGAAATTTAAAATTCCTTCCTATTCAAGAAAATAAAATTAATTTAATTAAAAAATTAATATATTGGTAAATATTTTTAATTTTATTATATATATATTTTTATAATTTCTTCCTTTTTTTTTTCTACCACTTTTCTTTCCTTTTTCTTTTTCCTCACCCTTACCAAATCCTCAATCCAAACAGTCCCTATGCCCTTGTTTGGAAGGAGGTGAGTGGGAACGAAAAAAAAGTAAATAAAATAAGATAAAAAAGATTTACATTGTTTAAGAGAAAATGAATGAGAGAGAAGGAAAGTAATGGAGGCAAATTCATTTACCTTTATACACATCCTTTAACCAACTTTCTTTCACCACCAACATTGGGAGGGAAAGTGTGTGAAAAAAAAATTGTGTTTACTCCATTTTGTCCTTAACATTTTTTCAGTCTTTTCACAAATGTCTATTGTAAAGAAATATATTGTAAATGGTATAATAATATATTTAACTATAATTTTTACTCTACCCTTTATTCCTTTTTTTCATCTTTTCTAATAATAATAATAATAACAATAATAGTAATAGTAATAGTATTTGACCTCTTCTTTGCATTTCCTCTCATTTACTTTACTTCTCCCTTATCCTCCCCTACCATTCTCCCAAACAAAGGCTGTAACTTAATATACAAGTAACCTGTGCTTAAGTGTGCTTTGGAGTGGGCGTTGATCTCATTCCACCTTGATCTCTTACTCCCCCACTTATGACCCGAGTTCAAACTCCTAAACCTCATTCCTACCCCTTTAGGTAGATATATTGTTGTTCTTGTATATATATAAATAAATAAAAAATTGCATTGAGGACTTATAAAATAAAAAAAATTTAAATAAAGGCTAATTAATTATAAGTTGGTCACATGGCCAATGTGGTTCATCCACCTGCAAAAATAAGATGTTAACATATTGCAACGCTAGCTCGACAAGTTATCCCGACTCAGCAACGAAATGCATTACCCCGCCTCGATTTCCTTACTCATTGTTCAACCTGAGTTTCTAGAGGAGTAGTATGTCATCTAACAGAATTGGACTAGGAGAGCATAATATGTCAATCCCAATGTGTACTACGGGAATTTTTATGGTAACGAACTCCTCTTAATGTGTCCTAGAATCATGCACAGCAAGTTTTAGAGGAAAGTTAACTTTCACGTGGTGCTAATGTGGTGAGAGTGCGCTGACATAAATTGTTACAAATGTATGCTATATGAGGGGAAGAGAAGAATAGCTAGAGGTATAATCAAAACAGGGCGGCCACAAATCGAGTTGCTCGAGCTTGATTCATGGTCTTAACAAGTCGAATTCGAGTATGAAATAACTCAGCTTCATAACTCGTGAGGCACAGTTCAGTAAAATAAATATATAATATTTTTTTTTAACCAAAAAGATATTTAAATTTATAGAGACAATTAATGTCAGTTTGGCTTAGTGAAGTTTAATCAAGTTTTTCATTTTGATTTATAATATTTTATATTCAAATAGAATTGTTTTGGTTAATTGAGCTACTAGGAAGACGAGTTTGAGAAAACTTGATTCATCTCAATTCAAACCCGACATAAACTCCTTCTCCCTCCTCTAATATGTCAGAGTCTTTATAGCTAACTTAGGGTGCGTTTGGAGTTTTAAAAAAAATTAAAAAAAAATCAACGAAAGTGATTGATGTGATGTAAAATTGATATGTGACAAAATATGAATAGAAAATTTTGAAAACTTTTAAAATTTTTTGATTTTTTTTTGGTGCTCCACACGCACCCTTAATGTCAACGTGTCCTCCAATGGTGATCGACCTCCACATGGTGCAATGAGGTTTTTCCTATATAGAAAATATACCAAAAAGGAAAGGAAATGAAATGAACTCTAGGTAGAGAAAATATTAAATTTATTCCATTTATTTTTTTTTTTTAAATAAGGAAAATAAGAAGAAAAATAATTTTCTTATCTAATTTATAAAAAACAAATAAACGGAAATAATGAAAATAAAAAAAAAAAGAAGAAGAAAATATCCCAATCCTTATTTTCCATGTGTGATGAAAATTTCCATTTCCACATTCTAGAAATGGATAAGGAACTAGAGACGGAAGCGGGGGGCGATGGTCAGTCGGCTGCCATCGATTGTGTGCCGCACGATGGTAGCTGGTTCATGGGATGCTGCCACATGTTTTTAACTGTGTAGTTCAAATCAGGCATTTTTTTTTTTTTTTTGAAGTTGAAAAAAAATGTTAACTTTTTTTTGTTATTAAAAAATTAATTTCATGTATTTATGAAATAAAAAAGTTAGCATTTTAGTAACTATTTTTTTAACTTTCTGTTAATCTTATATTTGCTTTTTAATGTTTAAAATAAATTTAGAATGTAAGATGGTAAATTTAGTTATTTTAAAAAAGTAAAGGTGTTACCATCGTTGCGCGGTGATGATAACACCCCCTTCTTTTATTACCTTTTTAAAATGACTAAATTTACCATCGTCGCGCGGCGATGGTAACACCCTCTTCTTTTTTTACTTTTTTAAAATGGCTAAATTTACTATTTTACATTTTAAATTTGTTATGGTAACACCCCATTCTTTTTTTACTTTTTTAAAATGACTAAATTTTACCATCTTACATTTTAAATTTGTTTTAAACATTTTAAACACTAAAAGGCAAATATAAAATTAACAGGAAGTTAAAAAATAGTTACAAAAATGCTAACTTTTTTTCTTTTATAAATACAAAAAATTAATTTTTTAATAACAAAAAAAAGTCAATATTTTTTTTTCAACTTCAAAAAGAAAAAAAACGCGTGATTTGAACTATACAGTGGAAACACGTGACAACATCCCGTGAACCAGCTACCATCGTGCGGCACACAATCGATGGCAGCCGGCTGACCGCGGGGGCGATGTCAGCCCCCCGCTTCCACTAGAGACTCTTCTTAAATTTAAGAAGATAAATAAATTGTTGAGAGGGTCAACTCAATGGGAAAGAGCACCCTAACCCTGACATTAGATTTTTTATTCAGTTCTATTTCTAATAGAACATATTTGAGATATTTGTTAATTATCGTAAAAATAAGTCAATGAGATTAAATTAAAAGTCATGAAAATTTAATGGATTTTTAAAAAATAGAAACATTATATATAGTCAGTTGCTTAATTATAACTTATTTATTTTTAACTATTAAAATTTATTTGAAACCCACTAATAAACCATTAAAATTCATCAGTCCATGGCAACACTCTTCATCACTGATAACAGCATTCCTCTTTGGAAAATAGTCCGAGAAAATTGGTGACTCTTGAATAAGCCAAATTGTGTTGGATATCATGATGGCCGATGGCCCTTGAATTGGCTATTGGATTTAGGCTCCTGAGATTGGAATATAAGCATCATATGAATTTTTAGTTGCACTCAACTATTGAAAATAACCCATATACAAGCAAGGACTGGTTGATTCTAGAATGAGATATAAGTTCGAAAAAAATGGTGATTGTTAACTACCTTACGCTATCATCTATAAGTATTCTTCCTTACCTTATGCTTTCTTCCTTCCTCACTAATGTAAGATAAATATAATATTTTTTAGTTTCTTTTGGATTAGTCTTTCTAATTTATTTTAAATTAATTTTATTCTTATTTTATTTAAGATTTTATTAATTTTTTATATTTTAAGATAAAGACTATTTGTAATTCGAATAGAATTTAAATTAAATATAAAACTTTTAAAAAATCAATCCTAACTTGGTTTGAACACAGAGAGAGAATGAGTGAACAAGAAGTCACATTTTGTTTGGTGGTTGAGTATGGATAGTCAGGGTTAGAATGAATATTTCAACCACCATTGATTGCGGGATATGATCGAAAGCAGACAAAAAAAGAGTTGGAATAATCCAGAGCGATAGAGAGAGAAGAGAAGTGAATAATGTAATGAGCCCAAAACTTTAAATTTTTTGATATACACATTATTTTAATATATTATTTAAAAAATTTAATTAATTTATATATATATTATTTTAAAATATATTATATAAAATTAAACAATCAAAAGGGGACAAAAGTGGTTACCTAGAATCACACGAGAGACTTGGATAAACTTAAGCAAAATTTTCTTTTTTGTATTTTTTCATTTTTTTTTTTTCTTCTTTGGCCACCAAGCTAGCATGTGGTATATATTTTTATATGTAGGTGTGGCGGTGGTTGAGTGTGGATAGTCGGGGTTAGAATGAATGTTGTGAGATATGATCCAAAGCGGACAAAAAAGAGTTGGAACAATCAAGAGTGATAGAGAGAGAAGAGAAGTGAATAATGTAATGACTCTAAAATTTTAAATTTTTTGATATACACATTATTTTAATATATTATTTAAAAAAATTAATTAATTTATATATATATTATTTTAAAATATATTATATAAAATTAAACAATCAAAAGTGGTCACCTAGAATCACGCGAGAGACTTGGATCGATAAACTAAAGCAAAATTTTCTTTCTTGTATTTTTTTTTTTTTTTCTTCTTTGGCCACCAAGCTAGCATGTGGTATATATTTTTATATGAAGGTGTGGTTTGGTCTGGGAG
>JAVXUM010000004.1:4540714-4548547 GCA_035590655.1 Pouteria glomerata
AACAACCTAGTATGTCAACATAGTTCATGACTTCAGCAGATAAAACTTTTACAGGTATGAGTACAGATGGGCAGATGGTGTACAGATCAAGAAACCAATCGAAGTTTCAGCTCCAAAATATGTTGAGTATTTGATGGACTGGATTGAAGCTCAATTGGATGATGAATCAATATTCCCTCAAAGACTTGGTAGCATATGGTTTTGATTTGTTTTTCTTTTTTTCTATTATTAATCTTCTTTTGATAAAAGTCAAATACGCTTTTGAAAGAAAAATTTGGTCTAATTTTTGTATCATTGATAAGGCCTTTTCTTTTTTGGCCTATTCTATTCCCTTTAGCTTATATTTTTTTTCTTCCTTCTAAATTTTGTAGGTGCCCCTTTTCCTCAGAACTTCAGGGAAGTTGTGAAAACTATATTCAAACGCTTGTTCCGTGTTTATGCTCATATTTATCACTCTCACTTCCAGAAGATCGTTAGTCTGAAGGAGGAGGCCCATCTAAATACCTGCTTCAAGCATTTCATACTTTTTACCTGTGTAAGTGTCCTTCAAGTCTCAAGACTAATTTTATGTTCTTTTTCCCTTTTCCAGGATATTATTAGTTAGACCCTCAACTTTTGTTCACTTAATACAATTATCCTTCTGTATTGTTTCAGCTTTTGTTTGTTTAATCTTGTTTCTCCAATTGTATTAGCTGGAAGTTTGTTTCTGCTTAAATATAGTAGTCCCCAAGTCCATTAATGTTAACATTTTTCCCCATGTTATCCCTTTAGTAAAGAGCATGTCTATGCTTCACTATAAGAAAATATGCTTGTCCCACAAGATATATATTTTTGTTCTCTTTACATTTAAACACCATTGTTTCCCTGTTTTCTTTTCTGCAATGACTTATTCTCTTCTATAATGACTCCCCTTAGGTTAGATTTGTGCCTCACATAAAATTTTATGCTGTCTTACATCGACTCGGGTATGAGTGTCCGGCACAAATAATTCTTGTTAGAATTCTAGGGATATGAATCTATGTATTTTTGAATATGAGTGATATGAGGGATCTTGTATTCTTGGTAATAGACATTTAAATTACATTAATTCTCATTCTGAATAGATCATTAACTGTTCAAATTTGATCCTATAAAATTCAAAACTCCAGTTACAAAAACCCGGCTAAGCAATTGCAGGATCAAGATTGTATCAAAACAAGCATGTATCAAACTATGCTAACTACAGACATGAATCAAAATTTCCAATGGAAAGGAGAAATTACCCAAGAAACAAAAAAGTAGTCTAAAAATTACCCAGGAAACAATGGAAAAGATAAATTTGTCTCGCAATTTTTCCAGGCTGGAAAAATTTAGAAATACCTTTAGTGGAAATGAGAGAACCCCCCCCCCCCCCAACACGCACACTCTTATCTTCGAATGGAAATGGAAATGGATAACTGGAAAGATTGAAGTAGAAAAGAAACGTATAAGAGAGATGAAAATTCAAATATATATACTGTACACACACTGTACATGATGAAATGGAGATACCAGCACAGGAGAAGCATCCCTTGGGCCGGCGACGTCAGCTCCAGCGTACGTAGGTCCAGCATTGAACTGGCAGTGGAGGATATGGCAATGGTCAGGACCGTGCATTGTTCATCAACACTTGGCAAATTTTTAAATTTGGGAAAACAAGACTGAGGAGAACTCTGGTTGAGGGTTTGAAATATATAGCAAGAAAAAAATGCGATGTCACTTTGCAATTTTTCTTTAATTGAAACCGCAAACTCATTTCACGGTTTCCACACGATCTCACTTCGCAATTTTAGGCTGAACTAAAATCCCATAATAGTTTCGCGGTTTCATTAACAGCTTTTTGTTAAATAAGTTTACCCGGACAACAATTTTTCGAGCTTTTTGTTGTTTTAACAGTAAGAAAAATTGTCGAATCAAATAGTTCTATTTAGTCAGTGTTGATCAGTCCTACAAACAGTCATGGAATTTTGTTGGAATGTTCCCATCTAATCCTCCTGATATTGATTGTAATTTTGTTAGAATTAACGTTCTCGTCTAATCGTCGTGATATTGATTGTAATTTTGTTAGAATGTTCTCATCGAATCCTCCTGATGTTGATTGTGTACTTCCATTTTGTTCGAGTTTCGGTTTGGAAACTATATCAAACTGATTGGGTTCATTTGCTCTCACTGTGCAGGAATTCGGGCTGATTGATAAGAAGGAGCTAGCTCCACTTCAGGAGCTTATTGAATCCATTATTGTGCCTTACTAAAACTGGTTGTGCACTCTTCAGTGAGAATCAACTACTTCTCAATAAGCTGTAATAAAGAAAGTGTTTAATTAATTAGTGATTGGATACATATGGTTTGTGTGAGATGCTTGATATTATAAATGCTATGTAAGTGCTTTACAATATAAGTATCTCCATTTGATTTCATACCAAAGTTCTTCCCCCCAAGCACTACTGATCATCTTTGTCACTGAATGCAGTTTGCAAAATGGCACAGGATAGAGTAAAAGCTAAACGTGAGTGAAGCTAGATTTCTGCCATCCTTTTATTTGAAAGAAATAGGAACCCCGTGTAAATTTTCAATTATGCGTTAGGAGCAGTAAAAAAATTAGTTTTAATTGATAAAAGTTACAATCTTGTAATTTGTGGTGTGTAAAAAATTCAAAGTTTTATGAAAATATTTTGTAAAATGTTGTACTTCAAACGGAGTGTCACCGCTTTAACCGTTGGGGTTATAGACAAAAGAAAGAGAGTTCATTACAATTACAAGCAGATGAGACCCATTCCGAGAAGAGATCGGGATAGTTAATACGGCAACGTTTGAAGTTATAAAAAAATATAAAATTATACAAATTTTTCTAAAAACGAATTACGAGATCATAAAATTAAAATTTTTTTTTACTTACCGCAAAAAGTACAAAATACCAATTTTACAATTTTATACAATTTTATATAAGTCTAAACACATTCTATATCGGTTCATAATAAATAAAAATAGTAATATTATCACGATATTTACATTAAAAAAAAATTAATACAATCACAACGGGGCATCTGTACACCTCAGTGATCAAAGGATGCATGGAGGAGACCATCTCTGTTCCAGGGATGGGATTCATCCAATGCAATGTATTTGCTGAAGCAAAAACATATATATATATATATATTAGATATCGGTGCACACGCGATGCGTGTGATTTTTTTTCTTAATAATTAATAAAATTATTTTAGTTTTATAAATAATGAATATTGACTGAATTTTTTAATTAATTTTTAATTAGCCTATTAAAACAATATTTAAATTTTTATTTTACTTATACACATGCGATTCACGTGAATTTTTATTAAATTCTTATTTTAAAACCATGTGTGTATTATTTGTTAATTTGTTATTTTAAAAAAAATAAAAATAAAACAATACTCGTGCACACACGTAAGGCATGTGAATTTTTATCAAATTTTTATTTAAAAACTGTGTTTGTATTCATTTAAAAAAATTGTCAAATAATAAATAATTATTAATTATTAACTAAATGTATTTAAGCAGATTGAAGTAATTAAGGGACATTTAGATAAAATAAAAGAATATAATAAAAGTAGTTAGTAGTTAAAGGGCACTTAAGAAAAATAAAAATAAAAAGATAAAATTACTTAAATAACTTATAAAAGTTTAAAAATTACTTATATACAACTTTCAAATTGTAAGCGATTATTGATGTTCAAAGGTTATTGATGAAAATAAAATTTCGAATTATGAGTAGTTATTGCTAGTTAAGCGTTATTAATAGATAAAACAATTTTACCAAAAAAAATTCATAAAAAAGTGAATTCACCAAATCTTGGTGTTTGCCCTATAATAATATAAATATATATATATATATATACGCACAGACAACAAACTAGCGATCTCAACTAAAAGTTTTAGTATGATCGCAAAAGAAAAATGAAGACACAAAAGAAACAATCGTCAATGACTGGAGAATACTAATTACTAAAGACAATACTGCCTCCACTACCCACTTCAAGCTAGCATGGAAGTTGGAAAGGATTTTTAGCAGCAGCACAAGGGTAATTGAAGGGCCAATCACAAACACTGCAGAAATATGTACTTATTTGGTTTGTGAGTCTTGTGAGGTGGTTCGCGAGACCGGATTTTGCTCTCCAAAGCTAGGTCCAATGTGAACATCAATATATCATTTATTTAGGAATAGGGGAGCTGTTAAAATTCTAGTATGCTCCAGGAGCAGGGAACTATATAGCAATTTCATAGTCTTACCAAAATAATCTAATATTCTGGGGACTTTCTTGTACAAATTCACCTCCAGAAAACAGAGAATACAACTGCCGCTTTCGTGTCAGCCATCCATAAGTACATTTGCATTCCATACTAGAAAGTAAAGATCCCATATTCTACAATTTGTTCAAAGCTAAATTCTTGAATTTCCTTATTCAAACTATCTGTGTATGAACAACTCTAGAATACCAAAAAAGGCTTCAAACCATCCGAGTGTGTATATATATGTATCACCGGATGCGGGCAAAGTTAGCAAATGGCTCTGGCTTCAACTTGGGTGCAGGCTTCGCCAATTCAGGAGTCCCAAGCACATTCCATAGTCTTAATGTCTCATCCGCTGCCGCAGATGCAACCGTATACCCATCTGGGCTCTGCAATATAAGCAAGTGGAGAGGGGAAAATTAAACAAAAATAAGAAGAAAAGAGCGGTTATTCAAAGAGCAAATATGCACAATATGTCTTCATTTCAACGGCCCCAAATAGAGTTTTTCTAATACCTGAGCCATGTAGAGAACTCTTGATGTATGACCATAGAGCTCTGTAATCTTCAACATAGAAGGGTACTTCCAAAGAGTAAGTTGGTTATCATTAAAGCCATGAGAGCTCAAAAGTTCGCGTTCATGTCTGCTCCAGAGCAAGGAACAGACCTGCGAACCAGTGTTGATTGAGTTCAAGCACGCACCGGTGTGGGTGTTCCAAAACTTTATGCAGTGATCTCCTACACCACCACCAGAGGCAAGCAGATTACTCTGGAAAGGACACCAAGAGAGAGCTTTCACAGCTGCTGTGTGATCTGCAAGGCAGTGGAGCCACTGGTTGGCAGAATTATTAGAGGTCACTGAGATGCTCCATATATATATGAGATTGTCATTCCCTCCACTTGCTAATTGCTGGCCCGTTGCTGACCACTTCAGTCCACAAACCTCTTCACTGTGTCCCCTATATGTTCCAACAACGTGGGATCTTATTCTTACATCGTTGTTTACGACCATACTGTCCATTCCCCCTGTTGTCAAGATATGATTGTTCCAGTCAAGCGAACCAATCCTCAACCTGGGGCCATCTCTCAGCGTTCTCAACTGTTCAAAAAGAAAATCATATCAGATAAAATCAGCTACAAAAGATAATCAAATTCATAATACTATCAAATGTAAAGGTACAATTGGAAACTAAAAAGAGTTACATGGAGAAATAACTGGACTACGAGATATTCAAGTTGTTGTCTGAAAGCCTAAAACAAAGAATATAAAATCCATGCTTAGAGGAATATTGTTTTCTGAAGTACGAGCTAATTAAACATGCCACACAGCCCATACTCTATAAAATATATAGTACATCAATATAATACAAACTGATACTGTAAAATATATAGTTTGAAGACCTTGCAACTAATGCTATTCATAACCAGTTTTTTCCCCCATAATCACATAATAGATGCAATTTAATTTCATCAGAAAACTAAATCACCCATCCCCACCCAAAAAAAAAACAAAAAAAGCAAACAAACAGAAAATATTTTTAGGAAGACCAAAAAGATCCAAGTCATTGTTTAACGCTGAAATTTGATAAAAACAGACTAACAGCAATCATATGTTGTTGGCAGACCACCTGCCAACATAATTGTCACTGCCTTTCAACGGAACAAAATTTATAGAATGCACACCATCTTTCTATGACATCTCCCCTAGCAATCACACAATAGCCAATTCAAAAATCAAATGCATCAAATATCTTCAAAATAGAGGAAAAACAAATAAATTTAAGGGAAAATAACATACCATACGACCGGCCAAAGAGTCCCACAGCTGGACATGGGAATTATTCAAGCCAACAGCAAGATGCCTTCCATCTGGTGCCCACCTTATACTTGTCACAGGCCCAACGTCCTCATCAATGGCAACAAGTTCAGTAATAGACCCGCTGGTTGCATCCCACAGGTACACCAAATTGCCAAGGGCAATGGCAAGAATGTTGCTGCTGCCCCAATCCAGCAAATTTAAATAAAAGTCATCCATGAGTTCAGGAGCATCAAGAGTTCTCTCACAAGACTGTCATACCAAACATACAGACCGGTTAAAAAAAAAAAGCAAGCAATTGAATTCATAAACAAAAAGCTTAGCAACAATAAGGGGTTGGAGGGAAGTCATAAAGAAAGAAAGAAAACCCACTTGTGGAATGCATCTCATACGCCTGGTAGTTTTGGATTGGTGGACAGATGAAATGGACTCTTGAATGCTTTCTGCCGAAGGTGATGGCTTGTTCTTAAAAGCAAGGATCCTTGTTCTGTTCATGTTGAAAATCTCTGCAAGTTGCTTCCTGTAAGCTTCTTTGGAAGGAGAGCAAGGTACAGGGTTTTCCTTTCCTAACTTCCCACCAGTAAGCATGAAATGTGCAAAATCAAAATCCATTGCAGACCTGTTTGGGATAAACCTGTCCAGCTGCCATTTCACGAAAAGAAGAAAATTCAGAATGAATTCTCAGGAAAACTTGAAAAACAAGCACTAGTTCAAAGGAAAATGCGAAGTTTATGAACCCTATTACATCAAGGCTCAAGCATGGACATCAAAACCCCGGGAATAATTTATTTAAAAAAAGAGAGAGAGAGAGAGCTTATATGATTAAGTTGGATATTTTTTTTATTACGAGGAGACAAAGAGCTAAAAATTTAACTTACTGGAGCTTCATAGTTCATTCTACTGCTGCGGAGACTAAAACATGAAACATAGAATTTGTTCTCTCTCTCCACGTCCCCCTCCCAAAAAAAAAGGTCAAAATTATAAGAAGTCAGTGAAAAACAAATGAGTGTTCTCAGACAACCACTTAATATCACCATAATAAGAAACGTTTGGTATCCATAACATCCAAATGCTTCCTCTCCATTGGTGGTTAGAACCAAAACAAACCCTAGTTTACAGCAAAATTCAACCAAAGAATGCTTCTGGAAGCATAATATTTCAGAAAAATCGAACACCAAAGCGAACAGATATTCGGGCAAAGAAAACGCAAACACAGGACCAACCATAATCAAAGAAACAAATTAACAAAATTTAAGACAATCACAAAATCTAAACCAAAATACTAAATGAAAATATAAAAGTTCAAATTTTCGCTTGACAAAAAGGGTACTGAGGATTCTGAATCCGAGAAATTCACGAGGGCATAAACCACGGCCCATAAAACCCAGACAAAGAATTAAAGCAAGCAGGACAAAACTATTATAAACATGGAGATATAGATACATACGTTCTCAGAATCAAAAGATCCTTTCCTCTGAAGAATCCGACGAGAGGGATGAAATCGCGTTCCCGCATCCATAACCAGTTTTAGAAACACCTACGAACAAACAAACTAGTTTTAGAAATAAAACACTACAAGAACTAAGAAAACAAACCAAGAATTGTGCATTCTAGAAAGAAAGCGCTGAGCGGGTGTCGCAGAAATTTATGGAGAGAAAGAAAGCGCTTTTCAGAAATTGAGAGAAAGAAGAGAGAGAGCACTGAGCCGCTGCCAATGGGGGTTTCAGAAATTTAT
>JAVXUM010000004.1:4584488-4602268 GCA_035590655.1 Pouteria glomerata
CAAATCCATAAAAATTCCGACTGAATATTGTGCTGGCTGTCGGCTACCTAACGCACAACCCTCCTCCTTTATCCGGGTTTGGGACCGGCTATATTAAGGAAACCCTAACATAGGTGGAGTTAGCATAGTGATTACTTACCTCTCTAAAAATTATGTGCCCTCAAATGCAGTAATTGGAGAAGGTAACACGTGGCATTTGGTATTCCCAGTGTCACCTATAGGTCCCCACTTGCAAAGTTGGTTTGAATCTTCTCTTAAATTGGATAGTTTCAGTATGTAAAGTCAGAAGACTGAGAACTGCTGCAAAGTGTTTTTAGAGTCATGGTAGGTAACAATGGATCAGGTATGGACTTTGTACCCTTTCCTTATGGGGTCACAGAAAATCTGGTTAGACGTAAATTTTTCCACCCTCTTAGGCATTATTATTGTTAGTTTTGGTGCAAATAGTAAGGAATATTGCAGCTCGGTGATTCCTACAAAAAATGATCAAATGTTCTTATGTGTTGCGCGCGAATGCAGTTTTGTCACATCTGTATTACTCCTAATGTTTCAGTTTCTTCTAGATGTAACTATTGTTTTTCACCATGGTTACCAAAAATCAATATTATCCTTGTGTGCCACGTTTTGGCACTCACGTTGTGGAACGTGGTACACATCCATTCCAATACACTAAATTTAACCTCCGAAAAGATTGTTGCATATTATATTTTCATTAGAAAAGACCATTGGAATAGTGAATTAATAACAAATCATGGACAATAACCAATAAGTTTAATATTTTACGAAACGATAATAAGTAAAGCTTCGTATCATACAGACGGTGCATTTAGTTTCATGAATATCTACACTTTCTATTTTCTTAATTATGTTTTTAAGAGTCACTTTTATGTACTAAAACATATTAATAATATGGTGACTCTATAACAAGTCTACCTACCCCCTATTGTACCATATTTTAGAGTACAAATGTACCTCTTTTCTATTTTCGTTCCGTGTACCGAAACAATTCACGTTTCAGGTAACATTGTTTTGGCAATGTATGCTGAATTTGTTTTCCAGCATCCCCCTCCCCCCGCGCAGGGGGACATTCCAGACATTATTGCTGCTTATGTTAGTCTTATGCTAGTTCTTCATTGCATGTTTAATGCTATTTCTGTGCATTTTGGATTGAATTGCTGAAAATTAAGTTCAGTCTTGTTTCAAATACTAATTCAATATTTTTTACCATAAAGTACCTGAGATAAAATTTGACTTTTTACTTTTCAGTTTTGATTATATGTGCCTTCTGGTATTTGTAGGTTTAGTGCCCCAGAGGATGAAGATGATTCTAATGCAAGTGTGTTGCGGAGAACAACAATTGGGAATGGTTGCCTTTTTTTTTTTTAAACTATTAGCTTCTAATTCATTTGGTGTAATCCTCGGTTGCATTTATAATAAAATGTTTTTTGTTATTTTACTTATAAGTCTCTAATTAATTTTGTGTAATACTTTGCTGCATTTTATATCTTTATGCTTTTTTTTTTAGGACTTCCTGAATCTGTATTTGACTGGACAGCAGAACTAAATGCAGACTTGTCAAACCAGAATACCAACAATCAAGTATTCTCTAGAAAACATTGGCGGCTTCTTCAATGCCAAAATGGTTAGTTGATCTGCATTGGTCTTTTATTTCACAGGTCAACAAAATAAATTAATTCAAGGGCAATGTGGGGCAATTTAGTTCTTGACAGTGATGGCATCAATCACCTTTATTGAAAAATTACCCTCCAAAAAAAAAAAAAAACTTTTATTGACATTTGTTTTGGTTTGTTGCAGGACTTCGCATTTTTGAAGAGCTTCTTGAAGTTGACTTGCTTGTATGGAATTGTTTCTTTGTTTTGTTTCTTGTGCTTAGCACGGTCTAGTTTTGCAGTCAGTTATTTCGGGGAATAATTTTCATGTAAAGTTCTCTTCATGCAGCCAAAAAGCTGTAGTAGAGCAATGAAAGCTGTTGGGGTTGTGGATGCTAGTTGTGAAGAAATATTTGAGCTTGTGATGAGCATGGATGCAACGCGGTTTGAGTAAGTACACTTCTGTTAGTTTTATGCTTTCAATGAAATAATTCTAGATGTTTATGCAAATGATGCTTTTTGTTGCACGCAACATACTGAAATTATCATTATACCAGCGGTTGGTGTGCACCGTATGTGTTTGCTTTTCTAAAGTGGCTTACCCTAAGATGGTCCTTTTAGTTTCTTTTATATTTTCTTATTTAAATGCTCGAGAGGGAGCAGTACTGGAATAGGTGACCTCCTGAATAGCAATTAACCTAGTTCAAAGTGAACAAATGCAGTTTGTTACAAGCGGTATTAAAGTCAATATCCAGCTGAAAGTGTGGGGCCACGTGGGGGCAGGTGCCCTATTAGAGGGGAGAATTGTCAGGAACTGTGAGGGACGTTGCCCGCGAGAGAGTGAAGTAGAGAAGCAATGCCTTTTCTCCCATATCGGTTGGGTACAAGAAGGAAGTGACATATATGTAATGTTCGACATTTATAAAGTATAATGCATTTTAAAACCGTGAGGGCACTAGATTTAGTGGGAGCTTCAGGGTTAAGAGTGCTTGAGTGGGGGCAATATCAAGATGGGTGACCCATAGGGAAAGGCTGAGAAGAGAGGACTTTTCATTGATGAACATGTTGCCCTAACAGTGTAGGTCTTGACTCAGGAGGTGACCGATGTTTTTAGGATCTTGATATAGACAGAGAAATCACAGCGAGGATTTCTTGATAAGCACACAAAAACCTGACCTAGAAAACAATTAAAACAAAGATTGTAGGATCCTTGCTTGATACCATGTTGAGATACATCGAATTTGAGAAAATTGGATACCTGTGGTTCGGGGCCTAGGCTTCTATTTACACTAGTAGAAATCCTGTATAAAATGGGAAGGGAATCCTATACTCAATGAAAGGAATAAAATCCCTAAATATTAATACAAATATGCTATTCTACTTCTAACAGCTATTTTGGTGCATTATATTAGTAGGTTGATTAAATGGCATTTTTGATTGCCTGGAGATGAGCAGATACCCCTTACTTTCATTAAAGAATTGAAATTTATTGCATGTCTTGAAATTTTTGTTGGCATTCCATGATTTATAACTAGAAATTGAACCTCATAGTCATTGATTCAAACACCGTATAGATTCAGTTGAACAAAAAAGCAGGCATATTAAAAACCAAAGAATTGGGTTTGGTAAGGGTTTGTTTGGGGTTGAAAAAAATAGCAAGCACATAAATACAAGTAAATATTAGTTAAATATGGTTCTCTAAAATTCTCCATCAATTAGTTGTTTTTTTTTTTGGGTAAGTAATCAATTGGTTGTTCATCTATGATTGAACAGAAGCAAGGCTTGAAGCCTCTTTACCAAGTTTACATGGTGGTGGCGGGCTAACTCCCCCAATGATAAAAGCATGTTATTGTCTTTTTTGCCCCAAATTGTGTTTAAATGAATATTGAAATGACTCATTCTGTTTTTCAGTAATTTAAATGAGCATTATGTGGAAGATTTTGAAACTCCTTGCATTTCGTCTTAGGATTTTTTGTATTCCATGGTCTTTGAATTTAAATGTATCTCTCTCTCTCTATATGTATACATATATATTTTGTTTTAGTTTTGCTACTGAATTGTAATTGCTGAGGTTCCTTACAGTTGGTTGATGATTTGATATTTAGACATGTACTGCAGTCCTGGATCTATTAGTTGATTCAACTTTACTTTTGTGTCTCCAGAGCTCTAGTTCAAACAGAGCCTGAGAGTGTCCCCACTTAGCCCTATAAATTTTTTATTAGATTCTTCTTTCAATGTTTCTATATGGATTTAACCACTATTTCTATTCTTGATGCTGTAATATTCTTTTGGTTATTGTCTAGGTGGGACTCCAGTTTCCAATATGGTAGCTTAGTTGAGGAGGTAGATGGACATACTGCGATACTCTATCACAGATTACAGCTGGACTGGTTCCCAATGTAATAGTCATTCCTAGTTATTGAAGTTACTTATCTGCACTCTTAATAATATCTGGTTATTATGTTTTATGGCATCAGTGCATTTGGGTTTCTGTGGTGACTTCACTGACTTGGGTCCTAAAAAATTGTTAAATCAAGGCGCTGCTATGAAAATTTAACTTATTATTTGTCTTCCTGTGATTTTGGACTTCTCTGTGATAATTTAATTATTTTTATTTGCTTATGGTGCTTTTGCTAAGCATGTTTGATTGTCAACAATTGCATGATCATAATATGCATGTGTGCCTTGCATTATGATTCTGCAGTCTATAAATTGGATATTTACCACAAAGATACATGAATGTGGTGAGGCCCTGAGGGCAACTGGACTAGATCTCTCTGTTTTTGTGATAAAATCCAACAACAGCATGTAATAGAATCATAGTCAGAATTATCGTATTCTTACAGGTGCTGGAACTGTATTTTATTTCTAGTGACTTGTTGAACAAATGGTTTGGTCTACCTTGGTCGTAGGTTTAGCTATTCATGGTCATGGTAGTAGTTAGTTTTAGTTTTGATGCACATATTTTACTGTTGGTGTCACTTGGGTGTTTGAAATCAAGAACTATTTTTTGGTAACCTCGCCATGGTAGAGCCACATTAGATTCAACCCTAGAGATTAAACCCCGGCTTGTGAACCAACAAGACCCACAAATCGGGCAACTATAGGCAAAGCCTATGTGGGTGGCTTTGACAGGGAGAAATTTTTCCAGAGTTTCAAACCTACAACCTCTCTGACTTTACAGTTGAGGAGTATCATCCAATCCGCTAGGCTACCCTTCAAGGTTAAATCAAGTGCTTTTAGAAGCCCTAAGGTGTTGCCTATTAATTAGTGGTTGACCCTGTAGCATTATTGAAGGCTATGCGAAAATTCTTAGGGGGGCATGTATTCCTGGAATGGGAGGGACAGAAATTATAAGAGCTAAAATCTTTGTAACTGTCAAGCTATTGGTATGTTTGAACAAATTCAAATGTTCGTCTCTTTCCTCTGGGACGTGGTTGCGAGGCTTTTACAATTGCTATGCTTCAGAATCTCTCCTAGTAGCTCGAAAAAATGTTTATGTACTTGCACTTATCCCGTGTCACGAGTCTTTGTAGCACTCAAGCTGCTAGTGTTATTAATGTTCATATGCCTTTGATGTTTGTGCATGTCTCTCTCTCTATAAAATAGATGTAAGGCTTTTACAATCAAATTATTGGTTATTTAATTACGAAGGTTTTGTGCCCCCTCCCCTCTCTCTTACCTTTTTTATTTCTTTTTACCTTGTTGAATGTGACAATTATATGGATACTAACGGATGCTGTTGCAGGTTTGTGTGGCCCCGTGACCTTTGTTATGTGCGTTACTGGCGCCGGAATGATGATGGGAGTTATGGTAAACATGCCTCATGATCCTTCTTGTTAGCCTTAATTTTTCCCCCTTCCCTAATTTAAAACTATCCTTGTTTATATTTTTTTTTTATTTTTTACCGTGTAGTTGTGTTATTCCGTTCTAGGGAGCATGATAACTGTGATCCACAACCTGGATTTGTCCGCGCCCATATAGAGAGTAACTTTCAAATTGTTTATATTTGTTTTAGTTTGAATATTAAAAAAATTCCTTTTATATTTTACATTTATCTGTGATATTTATGTTAACCAATGCTATAACATTCTTAGGTGGAGGGTTCAATATTTCCCCGCTGAGACCTCGGAATGGGACACCTAGAACACAGGTCCAGCACCTTATGCAAATTGATCTAAAAGGGTGGGGTGTGGGTTACATTTCTTCCTTTCAGCAGCATTGCCTCTTTCAGATGTTAAACAGTGTGGCAGGCGAGTCCTTATATTTAGTTATTACACTTAAGAATTTGGAGTCAATTCAGATTTCATAATGGTCTGCACTGCTTCTTTTGGTTTTTACCTTTTTGGTTATGAAGTGAGGAGATAAATACATTAACCGTTGTTGCAAAGTATCAGTTTTACTTTTTCTCTGTCATTGATCTAATGGATAATTAGAGTTTTGTGGATTAAATTGTTTGACTCGCATAAAATTTAGATATTCTGGTCTTGGTTTAGAAATTTGAGAGAATCTATTGATCAATTACACTGCAGATGAATAATACAGCTTAATAAATGGTGTAACTGTCCCATATCTCATATGGCTTCTCAAATTGTATCTTATCTTTATTTATAATAAGGTTTGGAGTTATGATTTTGGTTGATGCATTGAAGCTGATGTTTGTTAGAGCCAGATAAAGAGAGAATATTCCAAAAATATCAAAATTTGCGAACTTTTTTGTTGGGCTGTTGCTTTTTCTATATATGCCATTTTTTCTGTAACTTGTGAATTGATATAATCTTCCGTTGGATTCTTTTTTCCCCTATTTGCAGTATAGATTTGCTTCTGATCTCTTTTGAATTTATTTGCTCTTTGCATCATAAATTTTCTTCCAAAATTGTTGAAATTAAACACCTTTCTATAGGGTACAATTGAGTAAAGGTATATTTCCTTTGTCATCTTGCAATTGCAGATTTGCTGTCTGAAATTTAACTCTTTCAAAATGAACTTTCTTTTTCATTGTATTGAGACCTTGTTTTTGTTTATTTACTGTTACAGGACTTCGTGAATATTTTTCTCAAACAGATGAAAGGAGTGCTCCTCCAAGAATTCCAGTTATGGTAAATATGGCTTCAGCCTCTGTTTCTTCAAAGAAGAGTCAGAAGCTTCAAGAGTCCTCTGTTCACCACCGTACTCCTTCTCTAGATCAAATTAGTGCTGCAAACAAAAATGCTGTGATGATGGATGAATACTCTGATGAGGATGATGAATTCCAAATACCTGACCAAGAGGTTTGCAGTATACTTGTTCTGTCATGAACCATCTCTGCTTCTTCTGAATTCCGTATTCTGGATATGTTTCAGGCATTCTCAACCAGCCTCGAGAGTGAAGTGAAGAAAGATGGTAGCTGATGCATAAGTATTTTATTTTTTGTCTGTTAAGTGGATCTTGTACTGATAATTATTTTATTGCATTGAAGTTGTAGAGGAAGAACAGACTGATCAAATTGATTTGTCCTGTTTCTCGGGTAACCTACGGCGTGATGACCGAGATAATGCTCGTGACTGCTGGAGAATATCTGATGGAAACAACTTTAAAGTTCGTAGCAAGAATTTTTTTCGTGATAAGTCAAAGGTCCGGTAATATTTTCGTTGTTTTTCTCCATTTATGTGCAATCTTATGAGCTTGATAGGCTTGTTCTAATTTAATTGTTGAAATGTGTAAATGAAGATTCCTGCGGGTAAGCATCTGATGGATCTTGTCGCTGTTGATTGGTTCAAGGACACAAAACGAATGGATCATGTTGCTAGGCGTCGTGGTTGTGCTGCACAGGTAAGTATAATGTTTTTATGGCTTATTTGTTATTTATTGGTTCTTTCTTTCTTTCTGTATTCTTTTCCCCTGATTCTATATTTACTTAATGGTTAACTTCTTTTAATATTCATGTCTTCCATAATTGTATTCTAGATAAGATGTTGACTATTTGCAAGATTTTTGAAGTTGATTTTATTACTATTTTCTTTACGGGTTTTTCTGTTTACCCGTGGGGGAGGGGGAAGTGATTCTGCAGGATTTGATTGAGGATCTCGAGAATCGTACACTTTATATCATTATTTTGTACTTGTTGGTGTCCATCATAAATTTTGAAGTTACGAAAATGCCTTTATAAGTAGACTAAAGAGTTATATGGTGCATAGTCTAAATTTTTGGGGTAAAAACTTGGTGATTCATCCTTTCGTCTTTTAGTATTTTGGACGATCTTGATTTTTGTATTAGGTTATCATAGATCTCCTCTTGTACTGGTTGCACCTCTCTAGGGGTTAATGATGTGAGATTTTCCTGTTGAGAATGGAAGGTATGAGAAAATAGGATTTAAAATTTACGAAATAATTAACAAAAATCTAACCAAAGTACAGACACACACTGGAGGCGTGACAACATGTTATAAGGTTTGGTCAAACCTGCACAATAACAAGTGTTACAGATGCTAATAGAGTCTAGTCTCTCTCCATGGTCATTGGTGTTGCTTTTAACGAAGTTGAATAGGGCAGTTTTAGTTAAATTAGTAACCACTTAAACAATTCTTTGAAGAGTTCAAAGTATTCTCTGTTACCTCAATCTTTATATTTTTAATTTGTAAATGTGGAATCTCTGTATGGGATAAGTTTGTTACCAAATGCTTTGACATGCTGTACTGGGTTGGTGAACCTTCTTTGTGAATTTCTTTGCAGGTTGCCTCAGAAAAAGGATTTTTCTCCATAGTTGTAAATATGCAAGTAAGTTGTTTGTATCGAAAATTTGAGATAGCAACTTGAGGCGTCTGGAGACGGGGAAAAGAAATGAAATTGTTTTTTATTACAGGTTCCTGGTTCGACACACTATAGTATGGTCTTCTATTTTGTGGCAAAAGAAATAGTTCCTGGATCTCTCTTGCAACGATTTGTTGATGGTGATGATGATTTTCGTACTAGTAGACTGAAGCTCATCCCATCAGTTCCCAAGGTATATCTAGGACTTTCTAATTTCGGAGGCAATTATTAAGTTGTATTGTTTGGAATGTTGGAAGCGAATATATGTACTAATCTATATCCTACTGAGTTTTACGTGATCATCTTTCTTGCCAAGTTTTTCCTAAGAAACAGAGAGATCACGCTAGTATTGACCGGGAAATGTCAATTATGAAAAAAATGAGGATACACACGTGCGAGGATATGGTTAAAACAATATTTTTTGTATTTCTAGTAGTTACTTATGGATATAATATCTGCAAATAGCTGGAAATTTGACATTTCAATCCATATCTTAAAATTTTTCTAAAATACAAAATTAATTAAAATACAAGACATAGAAGATGAGGTGATTTTTGAGATTCTGGTTGCTTGATCCTAGGGTGTTCAAATTATGTCAGATGGAAAAAGCATAATAATATAAACTCATGCTGCATGGCATGTTCGATATGTGTGTGTCAAATATGTAGTGGATGTGCATACGACTATGGATTTAAAAATCTGCTACAACCATTATGTAACGGTTTCAGCTAGGTCCAATACTATTACTGGCCGATTTAACAGTGGGAATGAAAATCACATTAATTCCATTATGGCTGTTGTAATGGCCGTAACAGTGTTGTAATGACCCTTGTGGTGACTGCTACAGTCACTGGGTCATCTGAATCTATAAAATTTATCAAAAATTTTAGGGACTCCATTGTACTTTTTCCTTTAATTTCTTTTTTGTTCAGATATTGTAGACAATTCTTATGAAACTCGATCTACTACTTTAGACCCTTTTGGTTACATTTTTTTGAACATCTAATCTGAATTATCTTTCTAAATTTAATATAGTACCTGCCAACACATACAAGTATGCATGCCTATCCATGGTTAAGTCCTAAGAGTTGGCTACCGAACTCGAGGTGTACATATATGGTATAAATATAATATAATTTATCTTAACCCAAGCATTGAATATAACTAAAACAAATGTGTTATATACTTTTTTTATTAATTTATGTAAACACATAATTGAATCTAAATAGTGAAAGAAGAAATATTGTATTTGTTGTCTTTGCTTTATATATTTATTTCTGCCAATGTTAGATAATTCCCTTAGATCGTTAATAATATTATTCAAACTCCCACATGAATCATAGACTCATTGGGGGTATTTTTTTAATTGTTTCCTCATAAATTTTTAAATATTAACTTAAATTTACATAAGTCTAGGTTAGACTGGTAGTCATATAATCGTAAATTATAATATAATCTTTACAAAACTACAATAAGTTTTAATATTTATATATTGAAGTTATGATTTTGCTTACTAGTTAAAATTGATTTGTTAACTTATGTTCTAATTTTTTATGAATATTTATATTTTAAAAGGTGTAGTAAAATAATTATAAAAGGTAGACATGGGAGGAGTAGTAAGATTGTTCTATTACGACTTGGGGGTCAAGGGTTTGAACCCGGAATCAACTTCTGTGCTTGTTGAAAGACTTCATGTCTGACCCTTCTTAGACCTTGCAATGCAGGAGTCTTGTGTATTAGGTTGCTCTAGGAGTAAATAATTTTATATTATTTTTGGAATAAATCAAACATTTTATAAAGAAAATATGCAAAATGCCTTATAATGACGTAAAAATAGCATAAGCACAATAAATCATCTTAATAAATCAAATGAAACCTGCCAAAAATTATCCTAATAGTAATATATGTTGTTTTGATAAAGAGATATGCGTGACATTTGTGTTTTGTTAGAGATGTGAGGGGCAAACAAAATGTTCATGCTTTTGGTTTCTTGATGCTTGTTTTTGCTATTTCTCTCATTAATAAAATTCTTTATTTATCCCTCCAAAAAAAGGAAGCTCTAAGTGAAGAAATGGTAGTATAATAAACTTTGTTTTCGTAGGAAATCTTACGAGTTTATAATTCAATTTTTTGGACCCTTCACCTATTTTATATAGAATCTCGATTTTAACAACCTTGGTCACCAGAGCATAAACAAGTCTGACTGACGTTGCTGGAGTGAAAATAAAGTCCAAATGGTGTTTGGAAACCAAGATGAAGTTGCTAGAGGTCGTCGTGTTTTGGGAAGGCTACTGGAGTGCTTGTTGAGAGGAGGTAAAATGGATGAGAGTTGTGGGTGAGCGTGACGCTTTTGTGTGCCATCAGGACTTGTGGCAAATATATCTCACTCACAGATAATGAGGTGGTGTGTGAGAGTGCATGGTTGATTGTCGGTGAGATGATTCCTTCAGCGAGGGTAATCAAAATAATAAGTTGAGGACAGAAAAAGTGGTAGGTAATCTATGATGACCAATGACAATTACGGTTGTCCAATTTGGATTGAAATACGGCTAGGGTTCTTGATGCAAATAAGGATAGCAATTCTGGTGTGACACACAAACACCTTTGACATAAATACAAAGTTACTGAGAGAAACACGAATTATGAACCCAAGAACGACGCAACACGATCGGCAACCCTAGATGCATACACATGAACCCAAGTTAGTGAAAATAAAAGAAAAACTTTTGGGATCTCTGATCAGATACCATGTTAGAATATAAGAATTCGAAAAAACTGGACACCGAGAATGGGGCTTGTGTCTCTATTTATATCATTAGAGTTATACATGACAGAAAAGAAATACAATAGGGGATAGAAAGATCCAAAATATCTAGACAATAATATAGTTCCTATTCTATTAAAATTTTACTTCTAACAAATGCTTTCAAACTTTATTTAGACTAGTCAATTCGTTTGACGATGTTTAATAGTAATGAGTATAGATAATTTTATCTGAATTGCATTCTAGAAACTGCAGAATGCAGCCCAATCTTCTTCATCATAGAACTGGACAAGCTGTAATTTGGAATTGACAGGCTGCATTATGGCCTGCCCAAACTTGATGGGCAGCCTTACACATGCCAGGCCACAGGTGATTGATGACTCAAATGAGTATACCTCAGAATGTTAGCGGTGCACATATCAGAAGATGCAATTTTGTTTAGCAATGGACGTGTATCGAAATATACGATTATCTTGAGTGTGTTTGATGCTCTTATTGTTTGGGGTGTTTATATTAATTTTTCTCAGTTGTTTTTCTGCAGTTTTTGACTTCATTACCTTGTAAATTTATTTTTGAGGCTAAGGTGTCTATCATGTAGGGCTCATGGATTGTGCGCCAGAGTGTTGGAAGCACCCCTTGCTTATTGGCGAAAGCAATTGATTGCAACTATATCCGTGGTCCCAAGTACTTGGAAGTAATGGTCCTCCTCCATTATCACTAGACTTTGCCTACAATAATGGTTGGATGATTCCAAAGTCCCCTGTGGAAAAACAAAACAAGCTTGAATATAGAACTAGATGTTTTTAACATGGTTTCTTTTCCTTTTTTCCAGATTGATGTTGACATAGGTTCTTCTACTGTGGCTAATGGAGTTTTGGGGCTTGTAGTTGGTGTAATGACTACACTGGTAGTTGATATGGCTTTCCTTGTACAGGTATGTATCTCTTAAGTAGTGTGATAATTCATCCTAACAGAAGTTCTGCCTTACAAGTTGTAAGAAGTTCTTCAAATATTTGAGTTAGGATGTTCTTACCAGTGACACAGAGATGCAATGAGATGCTAATGAATCTCTTTCATCTAGTCACCACCTTTGTCTCCTTTCCTCTGCTTTTCTTGAGGACCTCATTTTTCTCGTGCCTTGAAACCGCATCATTTGAAAAGTGAAAAACCAAAACCTGTCGGTAGGGAAACCACAAAATATTGGTTATTTTCATTTTTTCCATATCGAATAACAGATGACAGGAGCACGGTGATGCAGCCCCATTTTTAGCTTTCTCTGCTTCTGATCCTCTTTCTTCCTCTTGCCAATCTCTTATTGTGCTAGAAGATAATTAGATAATCCTAGACAAAGGGTGGAGAGTCAATTCAATTTGGATTTTTTGTTGGGCATTAGAAGAACATCTGTATAAATGTGTCTTAGAAGTGGCGTGATTTAAAGAAAAGTGGGTAGAGTGGTAGCATAGTTACCAGTTTCGTGCTTATGCCAGCTTATGTTTGCTGATAAATTGAAGTCTCTGATGGAACAAAGGGGAGTTTGTAAGGATGGAAGTGTTTAAATCTATGTTGATGAGGACGGTGAAAGTGTTGGATAAAAAGAGGAAGATGGGGCATTATCTACTGAAGAAACTCTGGTGAAGGTAGAAAAAAGAATAGGATTTCAACAAGTGGAAATTAGTTGGAGGCAAAAATCTAGAATTTTGTGATTGAAGGAAGGGGATAGAAATATGAAGTTCTTTCATCAGACGGTGAATGCTCACAGAAGAAATAATCATATTGCAAAATTGAAAGTTAATGGAAGATTGTTGCAACAGGAAGATGAGATCAAGGAGGGTATTGTTAGCTTCTGTAAAGAGTTGTTTACTGAAAAAGAGTCATGGAGACCACATCTTGATAGTTGGGATTCTATTCTATTTCTATTAATGAGAGGGGAGCATTTGAGGAGGCATTTTTGGAAGAGGAAGTTCGGGTGGCACTAAAGTCATGTAATGGGTATAAAGCACCCAGAATTGACGGGATGTCAATGGCATTTTATCTAAGATGTTGGGATGGTAGTAAAGATGATGCGACGAAGGTTTTTAGGGATTTCCATCAGAATAATGAATTTGTTAAGTTCATTGCATTGAATCCAAAGAACAGGGCAGAATACATTAAAGCATTCAAATCTATCAGTTTAGTGGAGAGTTATACGTGTTAATTGTGAAAGTGTTGGCTTTAAGGCTTGAGGTGATGAACTTGAGAATCTCAAAATGCTTTTGTTTAGGGGAGGCAATTTTTGGATACAGTTTTGGTGGCAAATAAAATTATGGATACGAGGATTCAAAGTAAGAGGCCAAGGCTAATTTATAGGTTTGATATTAAAACTGTGAAGGAAGACCTAATTTCATGTAATCTTACAGAAAACATTATCCATGAGAAAAATGAATGGAGGAAGAGGATTCAGTTGGTCAATGCCAACTGGTTTGGGACTAAGGCTTTATTAAATTGAGTTGGATGTTAAAAAAGCGTTAGACCATGTAAATTAGGAGTTTCTGTTGTGTTGATGGAGAAACTGGGTTTCGGAGAGAAATGGAGAAAGTGAATTCTTTTGGTGTCTAGCAATAGTGAGATTCTCGGGTACTGATTATTGGGGCGCCTATAGGTTTTTTCTGTTCTTCGATAACAGGGATCTTCTTTCACCTTTTTCTAGTTAGGACAGTGATGGAAGCTTTTAGTAGATTGGTAGCAAAAGTAGTAGATGGGGGTTTCATAGAAGGTTTTATTGTGGGATGTTATTATCAAAATGCTATGGAAGTTACTCATTTGCTGCTTTCTGATGATTCTATGGTGTTTTACTTTGTTTCGAGGCTGTATCGAGGCTGAAGATTAATTTGGAAAAATTTCAACTGCTCCCGGTTTGGGAAGTGTATAATTTGGGTAAGCTTGCTTTGGCCATAGGCTCCATTTACATTTTTAGGTCTCCTTTTGGAGGATTCTCACTTGGTGATTTATGTTTGGGATGGAGTTATTCAAAGATTTTACAAGAGATTAGCAGGGTGGAAATAGAAGCATTTATTTAAGGTGACATAATTAACTTTGATTGAGAGTACTCTATCTAGTTTTCCTAGCTATTTTATGTCCCTATATACTATCCCGGCGACGGGATTACCTATAGAGAGGAGTGAGTGATTGTTTTGATTGCCATTTGCTGGACTGGAAGTCTGTTTACTTGTTTCGGAAGGAGAAATTTACATTAGGAATGTGAAAGTTTTCAATGAAGCGTTTTTTGGGTATGGATGTGGAGATATGCTTTTGAGAGAGAAAATTAGGTGGAAGGTGGTTTCATCTAAATCTGGGATGGAGTGAACTTCCTCTAATGGGATGACTTGTTTGGATTGAGTTTTTTTTTTTTTTTTTTTTTTTGGTGGAAAGTTCGTTTGGATTGAGTTTGTGGAATGGAATTAGAAGAAGATGGACTGGTTCTGTGATTCATTTGTATATGAGGTAGAGAGAGGGGGTAGGGTTAAGTTTTGATCTTCTCCATGGATAGATGTTTACCCTAATATTTTTGATTTGGTAGAAGACAATGATGAAGTTGTAGTTTATAATTTTTCATTGCAAGGAGGGGGTGTTGTTTGGTATGTTGCTTTATGTGGCATTTGTTTGATTGGGAATTGGAGAGTTACAAGGCTTTTATGCAGAAGTTGTATGCTACTAAGTTGCGCTAGACCCTAGGAGAGGACGAAGTAAAAAACATGGGTGTTTGATGTGGAACATTTACTATGGTTTAACTGGGAGAGGTAAGGTTGACTTTCCTTAGAAGAAGTTTTGGAGGTTGGTGTTCTCCTCGAAAGTTGTTTTCTTTGTTTGGTTTGTGATAAAAGGGAAAATTCTCACAATTAATAATCTAGGGTTGAGATGACAAGTTTCAGTTGATTGCTGCTTTCTTTATAAAATGATTAGGGGATCTATTGATATTTATTTATTCAGTATTCCCGGACTGAAGAATTATGGAAGATGTCCTTGTCATGTTTTGGAGTGCGTTGGTTGTTTCTGAAAAACACTAAAAGATTGTTTGTGGAGTGGTGGGGGTTATAGGTTGTCCAAGAAAGAAGTTATGACAAGCGGTTCCATTTTTGTTTGGCTTGGCTTATTTGGAAGGAGAGGAATGGGGGAATGTTTCAAGGGATTAAGCTCCCTTCTGCAAATTAAAAAGCATTGTCTTGTATACTTGCATAGTTGAATTTCTTTATTATTATTTATTTATTTATTTATTTTTGGTGGGGGGGGGGGGGAGGGGAGGCATTGGGATTTAGATTTTTTTTAACGATGGACTTGGGGAGGCTAACATCATTTTTGATGTTAGCTATGTGACATTGTGTTGTGAGCAATATGATCAAAATAGGACGGTTTACAACAAAATAAGGTTGAACATTTTAGGCGGAATTTTTAAACTTGACTTTTGTTGTGAACCGTCCGATTTTGATTGGACAGTTCATAATCTCCATCTTACATATCTAACATCAGAAGTTATGTTAGGCACCACATTTTCATCAGCAAAGCAACTTTCCTTTTGTCAAATAGATAGCGTTCAAATACAGCTAATGGTGTGGTTCGTATTTGCTTGTTTATTCTTCTTCACAGGCAAACACTGTGGACGAGTTGCCAGAGCGACTTATAGGAGCTATCCGTATTAGTCACTTGCAGCTGTCCTCTGCCATCGTCCCAAATTTAGATCAAGATCCTTCAGATGAAGTCGAACCATGACCTCTGCTAAAATTTACAGAAAAGTACTATAGCTTATATGTGTATGCGTATCTTTAATTCCCAATTTAACCATTCCGTTATTCTTTTAGCTGTCAAATCTTTCCAAAGGGTAATTTTGCATGGAGGTTGTTCGAGGGCATGTAGTTTGATTCTTTTTTTTCTTGTTGAGGTAAATATTTTTATGCATTTGTGTGTGTTTTCAGGTGGAATTCTTGTTTTTTTTTTTTTTTCAATTGTTGGTAATGGGGGAATTAGATGCTTATAGATGCCAATCAGTGTCCTGCAAGTAACCTCTTTCCTAGTCCTTTTTTAACCCTTATGGAGGGAATATTCGGATTCTCAATACTACTTGGAACACTACAGGGAGACGGGTGATACTCACTATTGTGCTGATCAAGCACTCAATGGATTGACTACGTTTTCTCTAATAATAATTATAATAATAATAATAATAATAATAATAAAGAGGAAGAAGAGAATTGATTGAAACTCCCTATGGTACTCACAGAAAGGCAAGTTTATGAATGCATATATACATATAAATATATGTATTGGTAGTGTTGAAAAAAATGATAAAGGAATTATATAGATATTTGTTAAAAGATTTAATTTTTTATTTGATTAATCATAAATAATGAATGTATATATATAAGTTAAGCAATTTCATTTTTTATCTATTTTATTTTTTCTTGACAAATTCTTGATACAAATATAGTTTAAAAGTGAAAAAAAATAAAATAAATGTTTATTCAAAAAGAAAATGAGAACAATTATTTTTGATTTAGTTAAAAATAATATACACATACAAGTATTTTCTTATCCAAAAATGAACTTGGATTGTGTAACTGGGCAGTGTTTGATTATGGGATAAAAGGGGAGATTGGACTGATAGTCTAGAGGGTTTCAAAATCCTTTGTCTGGATTTGCAAAATGATTATGGATTACAAGTTTACTGTAGATATTATATTTCAAAAATGGGGGATATATGGGTGGTGGTATTACATATCTTTCATTCTTGAATTTATTTTGTCAAAATTTAAGGGTTTAGAATTATTTCTTGTCATAACCCATGTCAAATTAAATTTTTTTTTTATCTCATTTTATATCCTATCAATCAAATACTAAAAAGATAATCTCACATACAAAATTAATTTTATGTTGTATCTAATTTTATAGATTATCCTATAATATTATTTGTATCTCATCATTTAATCTCTCAAATCAAATTGATATGTTTCTTGGTTTTAGTTCTGAATTTGTTGTGTGGTTGAACATGGCAATATATGTGGCCTTTGGATCATATTGGGTTTTCATAAGTAATCAATCATAAGTAATTTCAGTTTTTATCTGTTTTATTTTTTCTATAGTTGGCTTACTTTTCGATCATATTGGGTTACTGTGAGTAAAAAGCACCCACATGATTTAAGGGTAGAGAGGACTTGCATCACTTGCGAGAGTCATGTGACATTAGATTGTGATCTGTTGGATAAAATTTTAAAAAATAATTTTTAAATTTATTTTTATTGTGAATCATCCGATTTAATTAAATAGCTTACGATCTCGGTATCACATAGTTGACATAAAAAATGTCGATAATCAATTCTTTTGGAGTTTGAGAAGGCTTTACGGTAATTTTCTCACAACCGTCGTACCCAATGGTGGAGCCACGCGAGGACGAGTGTAGACGATCGCCTACACTCGATTTTTATTAATTAAAATAATATTAACAATTTAACTAAACTTAGGTCTGGCTCAGTAGACTAGTCTCTATTTTTGAGATTTGACTTTCCCAAGCTCATGGGTTCGAGCCTCTCTTCCACTCTCATTAGTTTAAATTCTTTTATTTTCTTATATTCATTTTTATTTTGTGGTAGA
>JAVXUM010000004.1:4636390-4646600 GCA_035590655.1 Pouteria glomerata
AAAAGTAATAGAGAATTTTGGAGTTTTTGAGAGGTTTTCAGAGTTTTTCAGAGCTCATCAGAGCTCCAAACAACCCCATAAAGTTTTTTGTTTACTAAATGTTAAAATTTAGATGATATTTTAAAAGATAAATAAATTTTGGGTTAAAAAATTCTATTTAAATGAAATAAAAACTTAAAATTTCAAATACATGAATTCTAACAAAAAATTTAAAAATACATGAATTTTTTATGCTAGATTGTGTACATGATGAAACCTGCTCGTCATAAAAACTTGTGTTAGAAATTTCAAATTTTTAGTTTATTGAAATAGAATTTTTTAGTCCAAAAATAATTTTTTGAATTTGATTCTAAAATATATTTTAAATCCTTGTGTAGGATTAAAAAGTTTATTTTAAAAATATGGCATTTAAGAACTGGACTTCTTAAAAAAAAAAAAAATGTCAACTTTACAAATCTCATCTGCAATTTAATGGTACGTAAAATTTCTCTCACTGTATGTATTACGAATTTATAATTTATCTCAATTTATTTATTTTTTTATCATATTAAACGGCCCTCAACTACTTGCAAATATATCTTCCCTACTTGCAACGCAGAAAAAAAATCCCTACACATCTTATGAATTGGAACAGATTATGCACTCCCAGAAGTCAATGGGGACTTGGTTTCAAAGATATTTCTCTCTTTAATTAATCAAGCTCTTTGTTAGCCAGCCAAACCGCGGATGAAGAAAGCGATTGCCTTCTTCGTACCAGAAAAAAGCGTATAAAAAAATATAAATAAAAATGTAGCAAACTAACCGTTTATTTATTTATTTTTTAATTATTTATTAATTTACCCATAAAAAATATATTTTTAAATTGAATAATAAAATGGAATTTACATTAATTGAACTAACGAGATTTAAATTTAGAAACCCGAATTCCAAAAACAATTTTAACTCCCCTGATTTGAAAAGTGGACGTAACTTTGATATTGCATGCACCAACAAATTAAACTTTCTGGAGTATTAATTATACTTTTATTAGTAGAAACTAATTTTATTTATTTATTTATTTATTTTCTATGATTGGGCTAAATAGTTCCAAAGTAGGCAATTATAAGAAAGTGTCCGGTATTTGGTTAAAATTTATAAGATAAATATTATATAAAATTAAGCACAAACCCATAATTTACAGTTAGTGTAAGGGTAAAAATACAAGTTTTAAATAAATGGAAGAATAAATATGAACAATAATAATAAAGTATTAGCGTAATTTTCAAATAAAAATAAATTATTATTTAGCCGTATCAAAAGTATGAAAATAAAAAATGAATAGTAATCGTTGATTTAACACATAAATATCAAATTAATGACTTGATTTATTATAAAAAATAATAATAAACTATTAGCGTAACTTTCCAAGTCACTCTCACATGGAACGACCGATTGTATACGGTAGTAATTGCTAAGATATTGTTTCCATGACTTTTTGTCCCCGTTCACTCTCACATAAGTCGGTCTTTTACATGACTTTTGAACTAGAAAAATTGAATTTTTTTCTCTATGGAGGAAGTGTTTAATTGATAAAAGTTTGATAAAAAATTATAATAAAAATATAATGATTTGGTGTACTTGTAATTAAAAAACAAAACAGGGTCTGTTTCTCTTTTCTCAGAGTTCTCAAAAAGCATCACCCTTCGAAAAGATTACAAGCCAAGCTAAAGATGGCTCAATCTCTCATTGCAGCAACTGCCAAAGAGATAGTCATGAAGTTGATTTCACTGGCTGGTGAAGAGTTGAAGCTCGCGTGGGGTTTCAAAGGAGAGCTTAAACGGCTTAGCAGAAGGTTCGAAACTGCCCGAGCTCTAATATGTGATGCTGAGAGCACACGAATGGAAACTTCGGAAGCAGTTCTAGTATGGATGAAGAGACTCAAGGCTGTAGCATTTGATACCGAGGACGTGCTAGAAGAGTTCCAATTTGAAGTTCTTCGACAAAAGTTGGGGTTACAAAATAGATTGAAGAACAAGGTACGCGACTTCTTTTCCCGCTCAAATCCGCTGTCATTTCGTCTCAAGATCGCTCATAAGATCAGCAACATTAATGCATTGTTAGATGAAATTTACAAAGAAGCGAATGAAATTGGACTAAGAGTGGTGGAAGTCGTAAATACAAGTAGCGTTGAGCTAAGAGAAATTAGGCAAACACATCCCTTTATTGATGATTCAGAAGTTGTGGGAAGAGAAGATGACATATCGAAAGTAAAAGAGAAGCTATTTTCGTCTCAAGATGAAAATTTGTCTATCGTCTCCATTGTGGGAATGGCTGGAGTAGGGAAGACGACCCTTGCCCAGCTCGTTTACAAAGACAAGAAGGTTGAGAGTGAATTCGGTGAAAGAATATGGCTTTGCGTTTCTGATGATTTCAATGTCCAAAGGTTGTTGAACGAGATGGCACAATCTTGTAACGGAGTCAATTTTGAGTTGTCAAACATCGAGTCACTGGTTAAGAAGCTTCGGCAAAGTCTAGAGGGAAAAAGGTTCTTACTTGTACTAGATGATGTTTGGAATGAAAATCCAGAAAGATGGGAGAATTTGAGAAACTCTTTGCTCGCAATTGGTGTTTCCGAGGGAAGCAAAATTCTTGTCACCACACGTAGCGAGAGAGTCGCATTAATCACCCATTCCTCTTTTACTCATTCCTTGTTAGAACTATCGGATGTCCATAGTTGGACAATATTTAAGCAAAGAGCATTTGCAGTAGGAGGTCCAGAAGAGACTCCAAATTTGACGGATGTGGGTCGAAAGATTGTAAAAAGATGTGGAGGTGTGCCCTTAGCTATAAAAGCAATGGGAGGTTTGTTGCACTCAAAGAGGAATGAGTATGAGTGGCAGTCAATTGAAAGAAGTGAAATATGGTTTTCATCTGAAAAAATAGGTGGTATTGATATTCTTCCTAGCTTGAGGCTAAGTTTTGACCATCTTCCTTCTTCCTCACTAAAGCAATGCTTTGCATATTGTTCCATTTTTCCCAAGGATTCTGTCATTGAAAGAGACAATTTAATCCAACTGTGGATGGCACAAGGGTACCTTCAGCCACCAAAGAGAAGTACTATGTTGATGGAAGACGTAGGTGACGACTTTTTCAATTTGCTGTTGTGGAATTCTTTATTGCAAAATGTCGAGAAAGATAAGTATGGCACGGTTGTAAGATGCAAGATGCATGATCTCGTGCACGATTTTGCACTCCATATCTCAAAAGACAATATGTTGACTTCAAAGGCTTCGGAGATGACTGATCTTTCTGATGTTCAACATTTGTCATTGGTTTCTAATGAGGGGGATGCACCACAAATTTCAGACATTGGTTTCCAAAATTTGCGCACGCTATTTTTTGACGGTTATTTCTTTGCCAATAGATCAATGGACTTGACAAGATTGCATGTTTTGAATATCGTTAGATTTGAAAAATTGGAATTGCACAATTCATTCAGCAGGATGATACATTTAAGATACCTTAACATCTCATATAGTTCGATCAGAGTGCTGCCATGTTTCATCTCCAAGCTCTATAACTTGCAGACTCTGAGAATTTGGCATTGTAAGGATTTGGAAGAGCTTCCGAGTGATTTTGGAAAGTTGGTTAACTTGAGACATTTTTATATGAACGATTGTGAAAAGTCTAGGAAATTGATGCCAATGGGGATTGGACGGTTGGGTTGTCTCCAAACGTTGCCCTTCTTTGTTGTTGATGGTAATAACCGAAAAATTGAGGAGCTCGGACGCTTGAGAAATCTGAGAGGGACAGTAAAAATTTATGGTATGGAGAATGTGAAAAGCAAGGAAGAAGCAGAGAAGGCAAATTTTTCCAGCAATCCAAATATTCAAGAGATAAGGCTTTATTGGAGTAATGGTGAAGGAAGGGAAAGAATGAGCATTAATGAAGAGGAGGAGGGGGATGTGCTGGAGGGCCTAGGACCTCACAGCAATTTGAAAGGCTTGGTGGTTGAGAACTTTGGGGGAAGGAAACCTGCATCGTGGATGATGGTAACAGATGATACCACGCCGCTTTATAATTTGGTGAAGATGAAGCTAGAAAACTGCAAGAACCTGGAAAAATTGCCAGCACTGGGCCACCTTCCTTGTCTGATGGAACTTTACATAAGGGGGTTGAGTAATGTGAGAGTTATTGGTACGGAGTTCTACGGTGTTAGCAATCTTGATGATGGTAGCAGAGGGTCAACAACAACAGTGTTTCCATCATTGAGAAAACTATCTATAGCAGATATGGAAAACTTAGAAGAATGGTGCGAAGTAAAAGAAGAAAATGCAGATGGAATAGTGTTTCCTTGCCTGAAGAAGTTGTGGATCGGTGACCGTCCCAAGTTGATAAAGGTCCCGAGTCGCTTTACTTTTGTTAAGCTTTTGGAAGTCGAAGGGATAAACAGCTGGCAATTAGGGTGGGTAATGAGCTGACTTATCTGCCAATTGCGTTTGCAAACCCTCGTCGTCTCCCTTGAGATGTTAATTGTAAAATAGGTGCCCTAATTGAAAGAGCGGCCCACCAGAAATCAGAGAGGAAGACAACAGCTTCAGTCAGTCTTCAAACGCTTGACTTTCCGAGAACGTGAGAAATTGGTGTATTTGCCAGCGTGGATATGGAACATTGCTTCGCTTGTCACTTCGCCCGAAGAAGAAAAGAAAATATACTCCCACTGCTAGGAAGTTCTGCAGCATCTCTCGCTCTCCTATGTGGCGGTGAGTTCTACTTAATCATCACTAAAATTTTGCATGCAAACAACCTCATCTAATTATCACTGAAATTTTGTATATAGACAGACACATTATAATTAAATAAATTCCACCCATGTCAGGGGTGGTTTTACTTGTCCAATAACATATCTTGTGATGAATCCAATAGTTGATAATTAAGTAGAGTCCACCGCCACATAAGCGAGTAGATAGTGGATGACTTCATAACAGTAGACTTTCTGAAAAGAATAGACTTTCAAAAAAAGGAAGATGACAAAAAGGCATAGGACCTTAACAATGTCCGTGAAACCTTCCATTTATATAATTTCACTTAATACCCAGCCTCAACAATCTCATTCCACAAGAGATAGTTATGTCACAAGTCGATCGAATTCATATTTCTATTGACTTACATTTACAGTTTGATTTGTATACGCAACTGCCATATTGATGGAATGGAAGAGCTTTTCATTCCCAAATCAGACGGGGAAAATAGAAGACGTGGTGATGACTGGAAACCAGGGCCCAAGGAGCTGCACTTGTGATGTTCAACGGTGGTGGTTTAATTATACAACATGAACCGACGACTTCGGCTCACACTAGACAACCCCTGAAACCTTTCCTGAGAGAAGTTTCATCCAAGTTCCTTCCAATGAAGACAAGCTTGTTTATCCTCTTCTCGTCGGGTCCCCATGCTTTTCCTGGGCAGCCATCCAAGATCGAATGCACCCCCTGAAGAACCAGCCGAAAAAAACACAAGCACAATTTCGACTTCAAAGGAGAAAAGTACATTTGTAAAGCAGTAAAAGTTTTGATAAGTAAAAAAAAAAAGGATTAGAACCTGGAAAACGTAGCGCTGATCAGAACCGTTTACAGACAAAATCCCCTTCATCCTGTATAAGTCGTCCCCCTTTTCTTCAATAATTCTTTCAAGCCAATCATCAACCTAATTCATGTAGACCAGGAGTCTGTGTTAAAGACGGTCCAATTTAAAAATTAACGAAAAATAAACCTACAAAAGGACCGTGGTTACTAAGAAATTCATCTAAAACACCAGGGACAGTGAATTGATAATGTATTTATGTGGCTTTGAGCAATTGAACTTGCACACATTCATAAGGGAAATATAGATAATTAAAAAAAAAAAACACATTGGATAGTTATTTATCATTCCAAAGATATTTCTTACCTCATCAATATCAAGGGTACCCTCACAAACAATGCTGATGCTAGAGACTGCAGAATCATGTCGATGTCCCTTGTGGTGTTCTATTGAGAAAAATAGACCAAAAATGAGTTAAACTAAAAATGAAAGAACTGCAACTTAAAATCTCTAGAAACATGTTAATCTACTAGAACTACATTAACAATTTTTTTTTTTGTAAACAGATACCTTAAAAAAATATATATACACACTAAAATATAAAATAATATTTAGATGGATTAGCATTCGAGATAAATATTATCAAAACCCGTAGTAGTCCTATTTTTCTCTTCATAATCTGAAAATAAGAATATCCCCCAATCTATATATACACACACACACGTGTGCTAAAAAAACGATGAACGGGAAAGGTAAATGACAATGTAAAATCTAGATATAGATGTACCATGTCCACTTCCATGTTGATGGGTAGCATAATGAGAACCGTCTAACTGTACTTCTGAATCAATTCTGCAACACCCAAGTTATGCCTGTGTCAAAACATGATTTCATATGACACTAATGATATGAATATGCAGCAACATTTATCGATGCTGACTAGATAAGGGAAAGGAGAAAATAGCTATATGAAAAGACTTCCCTTTTTTTTATTTTTACCAAAGGAATAATGAAAGGAATGGCATTTGAATCACCTTTCAAGGTCATAACCTCCCACTCCCAAAACATAGTCCATGTCAACAACCCCGTATTTAGCATGCTTTATTTGTGCCATCCCATTGATATGCTGACAAATGAGAACCGCCAAAAAAAAAAAAAAAAAAAAAAAAGAAAAGAAAAAGAAAAGTCAACAGCACATCCCCAAAAAAATGTGGATGCAGGAGTCTATTAGAAAAGCATGCTAATGCACGTAAGAGCATGTGCAAATGAAGCAACAAAATGTCAGATATATTTTAAGTTGCCAGCCTTTTTATAAGATTCAACACCAAACCACCAAATCAGGGTATATCATATCATTCCAGTCAGTTAAAAATCACTTCAGTACTTATATGCATTCTCAGGTAAAATAGGAAAATACTGCACGAATAAGTTGAGGAAGTAATATAGGGTACATTTGGTTGGTAGTGAGAATGGGGCTAGCTTGAGAGAGTGAATGGAGTGAGTGAGGATGAGAATAATCATGTTTAATATGCATGGAGAATGAGCTGAGGGGTGAGAGTGATATACATTTAGTAAGGTAGAATTGAATGAAAATATGGGTAAATACCGATAATTCTTTTATGTAGAAAAACAAACACACTAGCAACTAATAAAAATGAGGGTACTTGCGTAAATATTCCACCAAGGGGGGAGAACAACATGAATAGCAATTAGAGCTATTATTAGTACTCGGTAATTTCAGCATAAATCCCGCGCTTTGATAGACATCAGATGTAAGAAGCAAAATCATCTTCTTACAGTTCAAATAAAATTGAAAATTGCCAAATATAGTTAACATTTGGCACATCCAGACAAATTCAGTTATTCAAAATACAGGCTTAGAAAACCGTCTACTGACTCAAGCCTCCCAACTTCACTGAAAAGTTCACAGTAAAAATATGTAAAACATCTATTTATGCACAAGAAAAGAAAACTTACACTAATTCTCTTACTCAAACTTTCCAGCTCATCCTCAGTCACCAAATCTATCTGCCAACATTATTTGAAAACAAAGAAAACACATCAAGACAGGAGCACAAGGTGTGCACAGATTCCAAATGGCAGTCGCTATTGGTGATTCGAGTTGTACAAAAGAAGGTAACAGCTTTGAATGCTTAATGGGAGAAATCTAATTTTACCTTGTTCAAAATAATCCGGTCTGCATAAGCAATTTGTTCAACTGCCTCATTCACCACAAATCTTGGTTTCACCCCATTCAAATGTTGCATGGCATGCTTAGAGTCAACCAAAGTAACTACTCCGTCAAGTTTCACATGACGTGAAAGTAACTCGTCGGTACAGAATGTTTCAATAACAGGTGCTGGCTTGGCAAGGCCTGTAAAAAGAACCTCAATGAAGACATGGAATACAAAGCTCCTAATACCTACCCTCAGAGAGGTAAATAAATAAGTGTACTTTGAAGTTATACCTGATAACATTATTTAGTAAAAGCTAGAAGTTGTGTTCCACTGGACCACAGGAGAGAAAAGCAAGAAAATCACAACAAACTAACAGAACCAAGAAGCAGAATGCCATGCTTAACAAAGAGCAAATAAAGAAGAAAACATACTAAAAAGGGAAAAGAGAATCGTGCTAAGAACTATGCTTTACAAATATCCTCAATAATCTTTATTTGTTAGGCTCCTAAAAAATTTATGATCCATATTTTTCATTACTTTTGGTCAGCTGATGATGTCAGCAATAGTTCTTCATCTGCTTTTTGGTTGGGACGCAAGCTTCTGGCTAAAGAGAAATAAAACAACCATGAGCTGTTTTCACTGAGTTTTTCTTCTATTTTGAGCTTTTCTTCTATTTTTTATAGGCTTATGTACGCAGGTTGTGCCCCCGTAGGCAATTTCTAAAGATATTTTACTTATGAAGATCTTTAAAAAAATGTATATATATGTTAAACTACCACAACCTTCTCTAAACTTGCACCAGCATCTTTTTGTGTGTGCGCGCGTTGATGATCATGAGAAATAAACATTGATATGCATATTGATAAGTTGTTTTTCTTTTGAACAATGCTCTACAAACCAAGAGAATATTAAGAGTCATAAACATGCATACTTGTATAAAAACGTAACTCTTACATCCAAAAGACTAAAACTATCCAAAGATCCTTAAAAAACTATCCAAAGATCCTTAAAGTTTAGCTCGTAAATGGTAATAAATATCAGTAATAAAGCATAGAACCAATTTTAGCTAGTTTAAGGGTTGCATCCCCTTGGGATCTCCTTCTAGTTCATATACATACCCCCCCCCCCCCCCAAAAAAAAAAAAAAAACAACAACACATGGAACCAAATTGGGTCCTTTAGAAACAATATATAACACCCTAGAAGCTTTGAATTGAGAACAACAAATTTTTAATCTTCAGATTCCTATTATACATGGATTCAACAAGAGTAAAATAAAGCATTTATCTTACAATCTGCAAATAAATAAAAGAAGAAAGAGTTAAAAATGTTGAATTATTAAAAACTGATCAAATTAAATAATTTTTTTTTTTATTTATCAAAGAAATTAAATAAATCTAGTTCCCATACCAAGCCATATCATTCAGTCAGGCACACATTCAAGGGGCAATATATAGCAGTATAGAACCTATAATTCATATAAATAAAGGGGAGACGGAATAAATACATTGCATGAGAACTCATGTGAAAAATCAGCAAGGGGATGTGTATGACAAGCCTATCACTTGGATAGTAAATTATACCTGTTGTTTCTATTACAATATGATCAAATTTGTCCCGCTTCTTCTTGACCAACTCCAAAAGCATTTTAACGAGATCTCCACGAACGGTACAACACAGACAACCATTATTAACCATGACAATTTCCTCATTGGATGAAGAATGACTGGCAACTAATGAACCATCGATATCCACCTCACCAAACTGCAATAGAATTTTTTCTTAAAAAGGGACAATAATAAATAAAGTATGACCAAAGTGAAACCAAATCTGACTTTTCTATTACACATAAGATGTTCCAGTAAAATAAATTTCCATCATTCAATCGTTACGTGCTTAACAAATTTCTTAAAACGATGTCTTTGAAAGACTTGCCTTTGGATGGCTGAATAAATCATACTTCCCGTAACAATCATTTCTTCGTGGAAGTTTTTTTATGCAATATACTACCACTACATGCTCAGCCAATTGTAAATAATCTAAATTAACCCAAAAAAAAAATAAATAAATAAAAATAAACAATGAATCAAAAAACAGGACAGGATCAAAGTTAAATCTTTAAATTTGAAAGAAGCCAGAAGTAATATTTTCATGTTAAGGAAAATAATGAATTGGTTTCGAACAATGAAAGACTGCACAGGATTAGGTTTTTCCCCAGAAACTTTATCCAGAACAAAGCATGCTCAACATCAGATAACCCAGCAAATAACCAACAACAGATGGTGCCAACAGCAGAGAGAATAAAATAAATAAAAGAAGAAAGAACTAAATAAACCGCAAGTGTTTTTAGAAAATCAGAAATTCCTCTGAACAAGCCAAAAAATTTTGTCTGCAAAACCACAGGTTATAACTATTTTAATTGATGCCCTCGGGGGGGGGGGGGGGGGGGGGGGGGGGGGGGGGGGGGGGGGGGGG
>JAVXUM010000004.1:4700957-4712104 GCA_035590655.1 Pouteria glomerata
TCAAACCCCCGCGCGGGCGAACCCTTATCGCTATGATCTCTCACATGCCCAGCTGCCTTCGCACCTCCAGAGTTACTAACGTTTCCAAAGATCAAAACGACCGACCCAACAATGGCAGTGCAAAACCCAACCCCAAACGACCTGTTAATTTTCTCAGGGCCAGAAGACGCAACGGCGAATCCCACGCAAGTCCCCAGAGCTCTGACCCACGAGAACCACGCCGCGAAAGCGCCTTCCTTCCCTCCCGGACAGCAGTCCAGCAACAGGACCCGACCGAACGCGTGGAGGAGGCCGGCGGCGACGCTCTGGACTCCGGCGAAGACCAAGACGTGCTGGAGCTTCCAGCTGTCGTGCCGGTAGTAGAACCCGAACCCGGAGGTGAGCGTCGAGAGTAAGAACCCCAGAAGCTGCATTTTCACCGCATCGGCCCTGATAAGTTGTTGCAGAGGCTGAACCAGCGGGAGCGACACTAACGGGAATATAAAATAGGTCAACCAGAGGAAGAGGACGTTGACTGGGTGAAGACAGAGTTGACCAATCAGATGCAGTACCCCTCCGGCGAAAATGCACATGGTGGCGAATGAAGAGAGGAAGACTCCGGCTAAGCTCCCAGCTGCGTGGGGGTAACTGAAAATGGAGACGAAATGTGATTTGGGATTAGGGTTTGGAATTGGCGTTCGAACGACTCTATTAGTAGAAAAGACGTGGGCTACTCCTGCAAACCAAATTAAGCCGCAGAAGATGGAGACGATCCAGAGGCTGAGGACCGTCTCCACGTGCCCGAGCATGTGATAAGTGAAGGTCGAGATTATGGCCGATCCCAAGCACCCCGATGCGGTGGCGTAGAGCGAGAGCCACCCGGCGACGCCGCGCCGGTCCGGGAACTGGCTCTTTCTGACGGTTGGGCCCACGAAGGCGCGGACCATGAGGCCCAGGTGGCGTATATAGGTGGCGACGCAGACAGTGTTGGCGGCGACGACGACGGCCACGTAGGGCAGGAAGATCCACGTGGTTCGGAAGAATCCGGCGGGGAGGCAGAAGAGGCCACCGACGGCGGTTGCTGATGCGGCTATGAGTCGCTGGTTTCGGGAGTGGTCGAGGTGGGCCGAGAGGAGGGCTAGGATTGGTGCTGCTACGATGAGGCCCAAAGCCCAACAGATTGAGGTCCACTCTAGGGGGGAGATTTTCGATGTGTTGACGCTGATTGTTTGGTTCGTCAGCCCTTGGTACCTGGCATTAGTTCAGCATAGGCTAGTATATAATTTGCTTAGATATTCAAATTTCATTGCATGAAAGGGCAACGCTGTATAATCTTATAATTAATAAAATGTATATAGGAGTATTTGACTTATCAAAATTAATTAAAATTTATAATTTTTTAATTAAAAATGTGTTTAGAGTGATAAAAAGTGAGATAAAATAAGATAAAGTAAGATAAGTTATGAGTTCGCAATGCGTGCAATGAGATAAGTTTTAGAGATTTGTAGATGTTTTCAGAGATTTTTTATTTTTTTTTTATTTTTTTACAAACTAAATACCGCCTAAATTTCAACATATATTATTTTTACATCAAATTTTATACTTTTGTCATAATTTTTTTTTTATTGTTATCTAAACATTATTTATATCTGTTGTTTTTTTTTTTCCTTTTATAAAGAAATTTGCACCATGTAATAATGAAATTTTTATTATAAACAATTTGTTTTATTTTATTTTAAATAATTGAGTCACAATATATAGCAAACAACTTAATTTATGCCATCATGTTATTTATAATTGTATGACATTCTAATAAATTTATTATTTTAAAGTAATATTCTCGTAAGTAACAATATTTTTGTTCTGACCTACTTGATAGGTGGATTTTTCTAGGTAGGGAAGTATCCCACATGGATTGAATCGAACATTGCATATAAATATTATTATTTGATTGATCTAAGTACTATGGAAGCTTTTTTTTAACTCTCATTTTCAAGTTGATTATTTTATAGTATTTTATTTTATTTTTTTAAAATTAAACTAAAATAATATGCCAATCACTTATATTTGAGCAATACACAAAATTAATAAATTATTATTTTTAAAAATAATGAGTCCACAAATTAGGTGTATTTAATTTGTTGATAAATGATGAAATTTTTTAAAATTTATTTATTTTTTGCCTCTATGCACGAATTACGAAACTCATAACTTATTATTTTTTTACACGAATTATGAATTTATAATTTATCTCACTTTAAAGTATTTGATGCAACAAAAAATAATGAAAAATGTGATTTAAATAATTTTTTTACTTTTTGTGTCTACAATATTAATTTCTTTCGAGTTTAGAAATGAATAAAGATTAATTTTTTTAGTAATTATTTTTTTAAATTTTTATTAATTTGATAATTTTTATCATTTATAATTGAAAAAAAGTTTAAAATTAACAGGATAATTTTTGTTATTTTAAAAAATATTAAAAAATTAAATAGTCAAAGCTGGCTTTTAGTTATGGTTTGCCAAACCAAGACTTAGTTTAGTAAGAAAAAAATTAATATTTTTAACTGCCTATTAATTAATTATTAAAAAGTTATTATTATTATTATTATTTTTATATCTATGAAAGAAAAAAAAAATTAATTTTTTAATATCAAACTTTTTATTAATTTTACATTTTTATTCTTTATAATTCAAAAAAAATAAGATAAATTTAATCATTACAAAAAAAAAAAAAAAATCATAAACTTAAGTAACAATAAACTAGAAGTCAGCCAAACTTCCTAAGCGGAGCACAAGAAAATCAAGATTAAAAAAAAAACTTACAGACGCATTTCCCTCGCGCTACACGTCAATCCCCTGCCGTTGATCACCCACTGATCATGTGGAGGATCCTGCGTTTTCTGCGTGATTTCACTGATGATAAGTGGGAAAACGACGGGAATCAGAACAGTGTGAATGAAGTAGGAGCACAGCCCATAGAAGAACCATCCCAAAACTTCCCCCTTCGAAGGCTTCTCTTCTTCTTCTTCTTCTTCTTCTTCAATCCCTAATTCATCATTCCCTTCGTAAACTTCTTCGGCCCTTCGTATTTTCACCGCCGTGTCATAAACATCTGGCGTTTGTTTCTCCTCGTGGGCAAAAGTCAGCCTCTCTCCTAGCGTCCCTTGGACTGCTACTTCTTCAGAACTCTTCTCCTCAGCCATTCATACACTTGAACGATTTTTGGATTTTGAAGAGCAATTAAGCAATTGTACGTAGGAGAAGATATACATATAGAGAGAGAGATGATGCTGATGAAAAGTTCTCTGGAGTTGTACTTAGAGAGAGAGTAAGTGAGGGAGACGGGCTATAAAAATGGTGAAAATCGGGGTTGATCATCCGATCCCCAGCTGGATGTGGAATTTTCGAGGTAGCCCTCGATTTGTTCATGACTTGGGGTAGGCGACATAATAGAAGCGCTTTGTGGCGTCTTCTCTCTCGTCATCTTCTCCACGCAACCCAAGCATTAATTGGAACCAAACTATGGTAAATTAAACTAGATAATCATGTGCTTTATTACTAGTTATTATTACTTCAAAAATATATATTTTAAGAGGAAGAAGAATAATTTACTAAAAAAAAGTTATTAAAATGATGCGGCAATTATATTTTTAAAATTAAAAGGCATTTAAATAGTTATTTTCAATTGAAGTGGTAAGTTCATAAAAGTTTATATATTTTTGGAAATTTTTTTAATAAATAATTATATATTTGTTAAATTTAGTAAACGATTTTTTTTTTTTTTTAACATTTAGGGTATTCGAGCTCACTTTTGTGTGTACATTTTAACCAAAAATAGTTAAATACACAATTTATCATATATTATTTTTTTTCAACGAACAATGTTTGAATAAATTGTTTATTATATATATATATTTTAACGATAATTAGCGAATGACCATGAATCGAGTTGCTTGGCTAAGATTTGTGATTTTATATGGTGACTTGCATCTACAGTTTAGTGTACTAACGAGTGTATCAAGATATATATGTGGCTCCTTCGAAAGTCTTTTCACTATGCCTAATTTAGTTCAAAGTGGACAACATTGTTCGAAAGTAAGTCTTTACAAATGATACATGAGCCAATATTCAGCGAGAAGTTTGGGACATAGAGGGTGTTTGGAAGGTAAAATTTTTAGTAAATTTTGGTATTTTTTGTTAAAAATTGTTAGTGATAATTTTTGGTAAATCAAAATGAAATTTTTAACAACTTTTGGTAGCTTTTAGATGTTTGGTAAAATTGTTACTGTAGTAGAGAAAAAAATGGTAACTTTTGTGTGTTTGGCAAATTTTTTTACTGTAGCAAAATAGAAAAGTAAAAAAAGTGAGACCCGCTGTCATATCAAATTACTGTAGCAGAGCAGAAAAGTGATAAAAATTGTTATTTTATCAAACAGCAAAATACTGTAATAGAGTCAACTTTTGACTATTTTTTTTACTTTTTTTTGAATATCCAAAGGCACCCATACTAGAGAGACAAGTGATGGACCAATGATGATATGAGTAGGTTAACAAGAAACCAGGGAAATAATTGTCGAGGTGCAATAAGGTATTCCTATCCCATATCCCCTTACTGGAGAAAGCACCATTTATATATAATTCAACATTTTTACGTTACAAGACGTTTTAAAGTCATATAGGTATTGGATTATATCAGAATTCTAAAGGTAAGCATGCTTGAGAGAGAGCGAGAGTAATATTAAAAAATGTGATCTTTATGAAATTCTAGCATTGCACCGAATTAAGTGTAAAGTTAATAATATTGTACTGTAGATATGTGAGTCATTATACTTCAACAAGCCAAATTAATTTGAAAGTAATTTAGCTCAAAAACTCAATAAAATAAGATATATATTGTAATATTTTTTGTCAAAATAATATTTTAATTTAATAAAACAATATCGCTTTTATTTAATCGAGTTATTTGTTTTGATTAAGTAAGCTACTAGTGAATGAAGCTCAGACTCAAAATTTTATTTATTGAATTGAGATTGAGAGCACCACAAATAGTTTGAACTGAATTTAAATAAACAAAAACTTAGTTTGATTTGATTCCACCTCTAATGATAATTGATGTAAAGTAAAACTGAATAAAATGAAATTGATTGTAAAATATAAAGTTAATTTATCTTATAATTAAATAACATTATAGCAATGGCTTCTTCATCGACATTAGCTAGTCATGATGATGACACCCGATAATCATTTGTCAAATGCTAAAATTAAAGTATATATTAATTTGAAAGTTACGTGATTTTTTAATGGTGACGAGAACTAGATCAACGATCAACGTATTCTCACCGGTTGCAACGCCATACATACCACAGCAATATACGTACACATACATACATACATATATACATATATATATATATAGTTGGGCATTTCACAATTTGTTACTTGAGTGCTACACATGTGATTGTCAATTAGTTGAATATTGCAATTTGTGTCATCTGGGTAATGGGTAGTTACTATTGACTAAGCAAATATTTCGGAAACATCGATGGAGTTGAGTTAATTAACTTTTAGCGATCACCTGATTGCTTCGCCGTTGATTCTACTTATCTTATCCCACATTTTTGCCCAAAAAATTCCCTGAATTTTTGCACCTCTTAAGCATACTTTTAGTTTTGGCTGCCAAACAAGTCATATTGTTGGAGAACTAATCGTATCCTGCATGGGCGAGACATGGTTACTTTTTGGCCCACGATACTTTTATAAAAAGTCATTTATTTATTTATTATTATTATTATTTTAAACAAATTATATTTTATTTTTTATTGAGTAAATTACACATAAATTTCCTAGACATTAAATTAATTACACATAGACTCTTTGAACATTTAAACTTTACACTTAGACTTCTCAAATGTTCGTAACACTTGAGTCTATTCATTAATTTTCTCGACTTGAATGATGCTGTAAAATGATAAAAATACCCCTACCTCATTAATGTTATTATCTCTCTCTCTCTTGCACATTTCTCTTTCTTTTTTTCTCTCTCTCTCTCTCTCTCTCTCAATTTTCTTTATTATTAAAATTATTTATTTTATCAAAATATTTTATTAAATTATATTAATTGTATTCAATCTAATAATAATTTATTATTAAATTAAGTTATAATAATACATTTTATTAAAACTAATTATTATTTAAAACAAATATTTATAACATGAAATTAATTAATTTAAATACATTTTATTAAATTAATTAATCAAATAAATTTTTAATATATTTTATTAAATTAAATTAAATTTGTATTTTTAATAAAATTATATATTTTATTTAAATAAAATTATATCACCAAACATATTTATGTTTTTGTTTATGTTTTAATAAAATTATATATATATTTTTTTTTAGAAACACCTAATAAACATTTTTCAATTGGGTATGGCTTAAAAATAATTGTTTTACAAATGTCTTTATCTAAAAATTTATTATGTTTAATTACATCCATCCTTAAATGTATCGAACTAATCATTTAAATTATTTTTTTCCTCAAAATCTACTCTTAGTAATAAAAATATTTCAAATTATTTTAATTACTTAATTACATATTTTTTGCTCATTTTAATTTTACTTTTAATTATACAATTAAAATTGTGTCAAATAAAAATTAAATTAAATTACTTAATTACATTTACAAAAGCAAATTACATATAAATTTTGCTTGTATGGGTTTGTACCTGAAGTGCGTGGAATTTGAAATTCAAACAACAATTTATTTTAGAAAAAATACAAGGAACAAAGCCTGGAATGAAACGCATGTGATGTGTGTAATTTTTTATTAAATTGTTTTTTATTTTAAAAATAAATTATAATTAAAAAATTAATAAAAGTGATTCAAATAGTAATTAATAAATAATTAAGAATATTTAAGTAGATAATAATTAATTAAGAAACATTTAAAAATAGAAAACAAAAAAGTTACAAAAATTGTGAGTGGTTCAAAGCTATTTAAGAAATACAAAAATATAAATGTGTAAAATTACGAAATTATGGAATAGTTATAAAATTTACATTTTAATCCTATTGAAGTTATATATACATTTTGATTGCGTCGGTTTGTTATACAAACTTTGCTGATTTTTGAACACAATCAAAACATATATTTAATTTGCTTTTATATATGTAATTAAGTAATTTAATTTGAATTTAATTTAATTTTCATTTGACACAAATTTAATTGTATAATTAAAAATAAAATTAAAATGAGCAAAAAATATGTAATTAAGTAATTAAAATAATTTGAAATATTTTTATTAGTGAGAGTATATTTTTAAGAAAAAATAATTTAAAGGATTAGTTCGATACATTTAAGAATAGATGTAATTAAAAATAATAAATTTTTAGATAAAAACATTTGAAAAACAATTGTTTTTGAGCCATACCTAATTGAAATATGTTTATTAAGTATTTCTAAAAACATAAATATATAATTTTATTAAAAGATAAATATGTTTGGTGATATAATTTTATTTATAGTAATTAATTTTATTTAAATAAAATACATAATTTTATTAAAAATATAAATTTAATTGAATTCAATAAAATATATTTAAAATTTATTCGATTAATTAATTTAATAAAATGTATTTAAAGTAATTAATTTAATGTTATAAATATTTGTTTTTAATAATAATTAGTTTTAATAAAATGTATTATTATAACTTAATTTAATAATAAATTATTATTATATTGAATACTATTAATATAATTTAATAAAATAAATAATTTTAATAATAAATAAAATTGAGAGAGAGAGAGAGAGAGCTGTGTGGGAGAAAGAGAGAATAAATAACATTAGTGAGGTAGGGGCATTATCATCATTTTACACGCCGTTCAAATAAGTTAACAGAGAAAATTAATGAATGGATTTAAATATTATAAATATTTAAAAATAAGATATTTAATTGTAAAGTTTAAATATTCAGGAGGTCTACATGTAATTAGTCTAATGTTTAGGAAATTTATGTGTAATTTATTCTTCCTTTTTTTTTTTTTTTTCAAATGGTCTTACGAAAAATATATATTTTCATAAAAATGAATTAAAAAAAATTCAAGTAGTTGACTGCTAATAATTTAGGACTAAGAATTTATTAAATTTACTCGAAATTTATACACCCTTATCCTTAATTTGCACCGAATTGCACTTTAGCCAAGTGTCTCATCCTTTAATTGTAAGAAAAATCCTTTCGGCTCCATTTATGTCAATACAAATTGTTTTTTGAGAAAATGTATTCACTCATTTTTTTAAAAAATATTTTCTTAAAACATAATTAAAAATATTTCATGTTAAATCAAATAGAAATATAAAATATTTAAAAAAAAATTTAGGGATATTTTTTAAAAAATATATTTTAAAATATAAATAAAAATATTTTCTTTTACATTAAAGCAAACAAAGCCTATATCTCTATCACGCTTTGGATATGAATTGATGGGAGCAAATAAAAATTTAGATGAATAGGAAGTCGTTTGGGTGTCGCATACTCAATTTTTAGATACAAGGTGCTTATTCCCTAAGCTGGGGTAGTTGAAAATTAGGTTATATACATATTACGTACGATTGCATCATTATGTCCATCATACATAATGATAAGTGTGTTTAAAGTGATAAAAATGATAAGTGTGTTTAAAGTGATAAAAATGAAATAATGTAAGATAGATTATGAATTTATATTTTATGCAGTGAAATAAAAAAATAAATAATTTTTAAAATTTTTTAATAATTTTTAAAAATTTTAATATTTTTTTACAAATCAAACGCAAGAATTTTGATTGCTGACTTTGTAGCTCGTTCTTTCCCCTTTTGCTTCCCTCCCTATGTTATTGAGGGCATGTAGTGTCGGACTGAGGGAGCTGTGGCATACCATGCACCGGTTTATTGTTAGTAGGGGTGTCAAATTTTACGGATTGATGATGGATTTAAATGAATTAAAAATTAAATGAGTATAATTTAAATCTACCAATTTAAAAGGTCAGTTAGATATCGATGAATTAGATACGGGTTAGTACAAATTTATGAACCCGTATTTAATTCATTTATTTTTTACTTAACTTATTTTTTTAAATTAAAAATTTATTTAATTAATAAATTTTTAAATTAAAACTATGTTTTTGCCTAAAAGTATTAATTTGTTAAACAATTAAAATTATTTTATGGGTAAGAAGTATGACAATCAAAATAAGAATCACATTATACGTATATATATGTGTTTATGTATATATATATATATATATGAACTTAAAGGTAAGAAAATATTTAGAATTCATCTCTTTCTATACATTCATCGAAAAAGTCATGATTCCGTAAGAAATAACCACTCGCTAGTAACCTATTTGACACAAAGTTCAAAATTTTTTTTCTCTATTTCTAAAATATCCAACGGGTTTCAGTTAACCACCCAATTAAACTCATTTATAAATGAGTGTTTTAAAAATTACCTATTAACAACTCAATTAGTAAAACAACAAGACTCATTTATAAATGAGTATTTTAAAAATTGCCCATTAACAACCCAATTAGTAAAATAATAAGATCCATTTATAAATGTGTGTTTTAAAAATTATCCATTAACAACCCAATTAATATAATAATAAGACTCAAACTCATTTATTATGAGTTTAATTGGGCGGGTTGATGGGTATGAATTAACTTTGTCACCCCTAATTGTTAGTGTAGAATATGGAGCGCTTAATCTTTTTAAGTAAAATCTTACGACTTCTATTATATATCAAAGATAAAAAAAAATTAAAATTAAAAATAAATAAAAATATAAAAGCCGTGATATATTGCGCATTGGTTTGTTGTCTAGAGTAAAATGTGAAGTATTGGATCGTTTTAAGTAAAATTCAATGGTAAAGATAAAAACTAAAGATATAATAACTTACGACAAATAAAGATAATAATTAAAAATAAATAAATAATCAAAATTTTAAATTAACAACATTTTAATAGATAGATAGATATAAGGATAAGAATGAACATGAAATAAGAAAACATTCATTAATTATTTTTTAAATTTGAATGTGTGAACCGAATTTTTAAATTTGAAATTTTTGAATTTAAAAATATTATAAATTAACTATTATATTCTTATTTTTTTAAAATTAACAAATGCACATACATTTAATTTTAGAGATATTTTTTTCAATTCAAAAAATTGAAACTTTACCAAACAACGTTTCACTAATTCACAGTGTTTCCTTTTGTAATCGTATTAATTTAGTTGTTAATCTTAATCTAAAAAAATTATTTCTCTCAATCATAACTTAAAAAAAAAATCAAAATTTAAAATTAATATGAACTTTATCAAATTTAACTACTTTTTGTACTTTCTTCCAATTAAATTTTAACACATATCATCTTTATGTCAAATCATCAGTATTTTTACTGTACTTTTTAATTTTTTTCTCCCTTCCAAACAGGGAAAAAGTTGGAAGTGTCAACCCCAACCCCATCTCAGGTTTGAAAAATCGCAACAACCGCGTCCCTGTTTATTGCTTACCCAGTACCCCCACCATCTGGTCAACAAAGCCAGCACTGTCACCATATTTCATATTTTCCAAATCGTTGACATTTAAATGGTACATTGACTAATTCCATCTAAAACAAGTGAAAATGCCGCACGTAAAAGTGTTTTCTTATTTGTTTATTGAAAGTTCAAACTGTAAGATTTTTTTTTTTTGGTAATTTCATACAAAATTTTAAATTAAATATGTCAATTCAAATATTTCTATATTTGAAGAAAGAGTTTCCTAATTAATCAAGATTTCAATTGTTAAATAATTCTGAATCCAGTAAAACTTTCAAATCAAATAATGCCAAGATGGATGTGAAAAAATAAATTTAGGAATCAGTCAAAAGAGATCAGTAAGTTTCCAAATTCAAGTCAAGAAAGAATTCTAATCAAAGTGGGATACAAACAGTTCACGTGAACAAATTCCAGTGTACCATGCAGGCAGAGCGCGGGGAGAGCGCCGGTGCTAGCTCCAGGCGCAGGCAGCCCGCAGGGAGTGCGCGGGTGCGCCCGTTGAAGATTTTGGCTACGCAGAATTCCAGTAAGCTGCGCAGGTTGGACGCAGGATGTGCGAGGGTTCGAGCTGTGTAGTTTCCTAAG
>JAVXUM010000004.1:4733056-4747037 GCA_035590655.1 Pouteria glomerata
AAGTAATTCCTAAGAAGATACAAAATTTTTCCCTAAGAAAACTCTTTTAACAAAAGAAAAAGAAACCCGAATGCTTTTGTGGATCAAACAAATGACTTCACTATGAATTGAACGTTAAGTATCTTGACCAAAGGACTATAAGTTTCCCCAATCAAAATATCTCTCGGTGTACTCGAAATCTTCATATCATTGATTATTAAACATTCACAGTACACTTCTTCTGTGAAATTTATCATGCTCCAACAGTATTGGAAGTGTTATTTCAATATAGACTATAATCCTTTGGATTGTTTGTTTTGGGGGTAATGGAAGGTAAAGGTTACTAAGATAAGTTTTACCTTCCATTATATATATTTGGATGAGAGGGAAGCAATTACTCTGGAGTAACTATTACCCCAAAATGGGAATAAAATTTTACTTTAGGGGGAGATGAGTAACGGAGAGTAATGAAAATTTTTTACTCTATTTTCATTACTCCCGTAAAACATATCTTTACACCTCTTTATAATTAACTTTTACCCTTTCAAAACTTTTAGCACTCCAAACATAATATAATTATTATTGAATCATATTTACTCTTTCATTTAAAACATAAGTATTACAAACTTGTTATCCAATAACTATTACTAAGGTAATAATTACTTTTTTCATCTTTTACACCCCAAATTTTCACCTCATATTAAACATCTCTTTAACACGAGATTTAAGATTCAAGATGATTTTCCTAAGAAATCTTTTCAAAGAGGGTAGGACAATATAGATTTGACTCTTTTTTATATTTTTGCTCCAATGGAAATGATAGATAAGATTTAAGACAAGATCCTCGGGTTTATAAAATATTTTTGTTTTTGGCTATTTATAGATTGAAAAAGATTAAAAAATATATTTAAACACTGTACAAGAAAAATTAAAAAAAAAAAAGAGTATACTTCGTAGGTAGATCTAGCAACTAGGCGACTGTTAGCTGCCCAAGAGTTTCCAACAAATTATTCTGGAATTTAAGATAGTAGACTTCACTAGCACTTAGGGCGTGAACTTCTTTTTCTTTGCTAGTGTAGTGTATTAGAATTTAAGCCATTTGTACAACTACCTCTCATATGTACTTCACGAGTGTAACCTACTCATGAAGTAAAAAAACCTATTGAATTAAAACCTAACTACATTCAATTTTTTTATTAGAATATTTCATATTAGGCTATGAAATAATATTCATATATATTATTTATATTAAAATAGGGTAAACTACAAAAACTAATCTTACACTTTACTTTTGGTCTTATTTTGGTCTCAATAGTTTCAATTGTGATAGTTAAATTATTACACTTTCAATCAAATACCAATCAAGTCTTCCGTCTATTGTTTGTTAGAAACCGTTGTTAAATCGTCATTTCGCAAAATAATTCACGTGGTAAAGTGATGACGTGACACCTTCATAATGTGGAGGGTAAAAGTATCATTTACAAAATGATACACGCAACAAAGTGATGATGTGGAGACTGTTTGTCATGTGTTAGACGCTTACTTGTTCACGTGTGCTGGTGTTGATTGATGTGGGTTACTATCATAGGGTAGCTTCATTTAAAAAAAAAAAATAAAGTATTACAAATTAAGCTACCCCTAAGAATTGAATTAAGAACTTTAAGGATAGAAAACCAATAATAAAACCAACTCACCAAGGGCTTGATTTACGTAAAGTTCCTAGATAAAATTTATATATGTTAAAAAGTTAAAGTAGATTCTTTATATATATATATATATTCATTTATTTATTTATTTATAAATACTTATATACTATATAGTTATATATTAAAAAGATAAAGGAGAATCTATTTCACCTTTTGAATATCTATTACATAAATATATAAATATTTATTTATAAATAAATATATTATAAATATATATATATATAAACATTTTAATGAGGGAGAATCAATTTCAGTTTTTAATATATACAAATATTATTTAGGAATCTTATGCAAACTAAGTTCTTCGTGAGTTGGTTTCATTACTGGTTTTCTATTCTTAAAATTTTTGATTCAATTCTTAAGGATAGCATAATTTGTAATATTTATTTTTTTAAAATCAAGTTACTCCATGGAAGCAATCTCAGTATCCATGTCACCACTTTGTCATGTGTACCATCTTATAAAATGACAATTTTACCTTCCACGTCATTAAGGTGTCACGTCATTAAGATCATCTTGCAAAATGACAATTTACTCTTACTTTAACTGTAATTTTTAATGGGCAATAAACGGAGAGACCTAATTTGTGTTTTATCAAAAGTGTAAGAATTTAGCTGTTACATTTGAAACCATTGTGATCAAAATAAGACTGAGGGTAACGTGTGGAAGTGATTTTCGTACTTTATCTTATTAAAATATTTTATATATTAGTTTTTTTAATATCTACATCTTATCATATACTTCGTAAAATGTTAAGAAGAAACCTTTAGAAACCTTTAAACAAACTTACAATGAGAAGTATGTATAATAATGATCTATATATCAAAATAAATTTAACTACTTACTAAAGACAAATATATAGAATATTCTAATATAGATAATATATATATATATATGAAGAATATTTCATAACCTAATAAAAAAATATTCTAATTCCCTCTCTCAAATTCAAGATGGTAAACTAACTTGAGTTTGAAAAATAAGAAAATTCTCGCTAAACTGGATAGAATAACAAGCCGTAATGTAAAATCTAGAGTTGTGTGGTTACTAGCAGTGATGAAAGTTTTGACGGTGAGCTCCTGAAGAAAATTTGCTTCCAATGGTATGATTATTTTCCAAATTACCTATCGAAAAATAACCAAACAAAGTATATGGTGTGCAAAAATAGAACAAGAAAGACAAAATCACAAAATTTCATAAGAAAAACAGTAGCACCTTACTCTTCAAAGTTTACGACCAGTTTGAAAAATCGATATCTGTTAGTGTATAATAATTGATTCTATCAAAAACAGCACTGCGAATAGAATGAAAATATAATGTTGAGATGTCATCCTAAATGAAAAATATACTAAAACGATGGAATGCGAAACAAATATCAGAATCAAAATCAGAAAGAAAAAGAGCCCTGAAAATCGATTTAGAATGTGAAAGAAAAGGTTTTTGCAGTGATCATGGTGGTGCTATGATAGAGCAAGGCTCTAAAAAAAACATCAAAGAAGAAAATATACAAAAACCTCTAATATAATTCAGAACAAGGAAGAAAAGAATTATGTGATGGTTATGGTGGTGTTGTTATATAGCAAGGCTCCAACAAAAAAAGAATTAAAAAAAAACTAGAAAAGAAAATGGCAGAAATTTTTGATATCGTGTTAAAGTAGAAGGTAAAAGAATTCTTTATATATATTATGGTACGACAGAATGATACTACATCAGATAAATCAATAACATAAAATATGGCTTTGATACCATTTTAAAAATAAAAGACAAAAAAATACAATTTAGGAGAGAATCTAACATTCACATCTTATCATATATTTTATAAAAATTAAAAAGAGTCCTTTAAATAAGTTTAAAATCAGAGATATGTACGGCAGTGATCTACATATTAAAATAAATCTAATTACTTACTAAAAATTAATATATAAAACATTTTAATAAAGATAATATATATATATGAAGAATATTTTATAACTTAATATAAAACATTTTAATAGTTATAAAGAAAGTTAAAGAAAATTAAAAAAAAAATGAAAACAAAAACTTACAAATTTTTGTTCACACTCTAAACGCACACTATGCTTTTAATAATTACCCAAATTAGTGTCAGCCCATTCTGACTCCAATTTACCTATTATCCACTTTGGTCCACTATGGTTTTGTAAAATTACATACAAAACTCAAAAAATTATGATTAATTCGACAAATACATAGTCAGGGGTAATTTGGAGATTGACACAAGATGTACTTCAAAGTTATGAGTAGAGATTTTACATCGCATTATATTTTTTATTTTTTATCAATTTTTTTAATTTTTTCCTATTACTCCAATTTTTAAAAGTTTTTACCAAACATACTTTTTCTTTTTTAAATTTAAACATGGCAATGCCAAAATAAAAGTTGCAAAAAATTTCACTTTTTTTTTTTACACTAAGTGCACCCTTATTACAAAAGATATGCACAATTTTTATGTAAAGGTATTTGGTTTACCAAGTTTTACAAAAAAAAAAAAAAAACAAATAAATAAAATAAACTTTTACTAATATTTTTTATTTTTTTTTCAACAAATACAAAATTAATTTTTACTAAATTTCTCAAATTTTTATTCAACTTTTACTAACTTTTTTTAACTTTTACAAAATTTTATCGAATCTTGTCAACTTTTACAAATATTTAATAATTGTTTTCACTAATTTTTATTATTTTTTATAAATTTTTACAAAATATTAAATACCAAAAAATAATAACACGTGTCACTGACAATTTTACAAACCAAACGGACCCATAAGTTGACTGAACGTTGTGAAGACATACAAGGCAAGAAAAGGATTCATAATTTTCTCGGATCATCTTTCTTGAAGTGTGAAAGTTAGAAAACATGGTACATTTCGTGTTGCGTCACATCTCATATGCACTACCGTTAATGCTGGAAACTAATCATTAAAAAAATATAATAATAATAGTATTATCTAACCAAAAAAATAAAAATAAAAAATTCTTGGAAGCCAAACGGAAGGTCACTAGCCGAGCAGCGAGGGAGCTTCACCACTATTAATGATAGCCCGATGTCACGGCGACGAGTTAGCAATTTGTCCACCATTGGCGACGACTTCCCGCCACGAGAAAAACAAAAAGTAAGAACAGAAAATTGAAAAGGTTGACCGAAATCACCCAGAAAAAGCACGACACCATCACAGACCCAAACCCAGACGCAGACAAAATTAAGAACAACTCACCCACAATCCCCTTTTAAGTACCAAGTAATAAACAAAATCCCAAAAACCCAAAACACATCAAATCCATTCACTTGCCAAAACAGCAGATATATATATATATATATATTTGCGTGTGGGAGTGTATAATGTATTTATATGTAGATAGATATGTAAAGAAGCCAAAGCCATGGCAACCACACTTTCCTAATAAAAAAAAAAGGCTCATTGTATTCTTTCCTTTTGTTTTCTTTACCATGTCTGTCCGCTTTTTTATCACCCACATTTGATTCTCTCTCTCTCTCTCTCTCTCTCTCTCTCTTATCTGCTCTGCTCTGTTCTGGGCATGGCGACTCTTGGGGATATTGGGGTCTCTGCATTGATCAACATACTCACTGCGTTTGCGTTCTTGCTGGCCTTCGCTCTGCTCAGGATTCAACCCATCAATGACAGGGTGTACTTTCCCAAATGGTACATCAGTGGCGGCAGGACCACTCCCAGGCATGGCCGGAACTTTGTGGGCAAATTTGTCAATCTCAATTTCAAGACTTACCTTACCTTCCTCAACTGGATGCCTCAAGCTTTGAAGATGTCTGAGCCTGAAATTATCAGCCATGCGGGCCTTGATTCTGCTGTTTTCCTCAGAATCTACACTCTGGGGTACTTCAATTTCCTTTTGTGTATATATATATTGGCTTTCTATGGGTTTCGGGCATTGTTTGTTTCCCGAGAAAATTTCGGAATTGGAACTCGTGTGAGAAGTTTTGCTGTTCTAGATGCTGTTCCTTTGTGGAGAATATTCTCAATTTAATTTTTATGGTTGTAGCTGATTTTTAGTAGTTGAGAAAATATTTGAAATTCAACATTTTGAACTCAATTTTAATGGTTTCTTCAGAAATAATTCTTTGCTTCGGAATTACTTTATAAGTTGGTCAATTTTCCTCTCCAGATTTTCTTTTCAACCTTAGTTTCCAAGAATTCTATGGTTGCGGCCGCTATTTGTGGAGAAATTATAGGATTTAGAATGTTGGATTTTATGCCCTGCATTTTCATGTTGGGGAGGGGTAGTTGGCTTACTTAATTGCAGTGTTTCATGTGAAACCACTTTCCTGGCATTTCTTCATAATGCCAACGAATGTTTAGTTTTATTGGGTGAGCTTTGATATGTATATATATATATAATTTTTATTTAAATATTTTGAAGCTTCAAGCTCCATGGGAAATTTTTGTTTAGTATAATTCTCTTTACTTCTTTGACAGCTTAAAAATTTTTGGACCGATTACTATTGCGGCACTTCTTGTTCTGATTCCAGTCAATGTATCGGGTGGAACATTGTTTTTCCTTAGCAGAGAATTGGTTGTCAGCGACATCGATAAGCTCTCAATATCAAATGTTCATCCTAAATCTATAAGGTAAGCTTCACATGATACAAACTCATATAACAAAAGCAAAATATAGGCTATTTCCATGCTCTACAAAGGAAAAGAGTGCTGATAATAAGCTGTTACATAAATTTTTTGTTTTTCTACTTTTGAAAATACTGCATCATGTTTTTGCTGACAAAAGGCATAAAATTGATATATGAGATTTTACAAATGAGGAGGTAGTATGCCAATAATGTTATATTTATTTTTCTTATATATTGTATTATAGAGAGTGTAAATTTTGTACAACTTGTTAAACTTTGTAACATCGGTGTATATTAAGCCCTCATACCCTCCTTCAAGCATGCTAACATACAAATTGAACTGAATACAGTGCACAGAGAGACAGATTATTATTTGATTACATTGTGTTGCAACAAACTTTAATTCATGGCAGTGTAACACCAATGCTCTCCATGTTCAATTTCCAGTTGCCCAAAAAATAAGTTGTTACATAATGGGCCAACAATTGGTTATTAATGTGTAGAAGGTTTTTTCTTGAAGGACTTCTGGAAATATCCATTTCTAGGAAGCCCCTTTTTCAAGATGCCGAATCGAACTTGCTTTTAAATTTTTGTTAGTTCAACCTCATTCCAATCACATTGCTAGCCGGCACGAGGTTCTCACCTATGCAGGGTCTGGTAAGGGGCCCTGTACACAGTCTTACCCCAATAATTTTTTTGATAAACACTCTTATCCTAGTAATTGAACCACGAACTCCAAGTTGCAAAAAGCAATCTTATCATTGCACCAAGGCTCACCCTCTTATGTGTGAGCTTGTTGTTGACGTTACTTATTTTATTTTTTGAATCCGTTATTCCGATGATTGGAGACCAAAATATATGAATGAGTTAATATGAAGCGCCAATTAGACTATTTTGTCGACTGTAAGAGATTTCTTGACAAACTTGAAACTTGAGATGCAATTTTTTTTTTCTTTTTGGTGTTGTTTTAGCTTTTTGTGTTGTTTTAGCATTATCCTTTATTTCTTCCTTGTACATTTTACTACAAAAATGCAATCCTGCCTTATGGAAAAGGCTTTTATGGTTAAAATTTTCAGGTTTTTTGTCCACATATCAATGGAATACTTGTTCACATTCTGGACTTGTTTTATGCTCTACAAGGAATATGATAGAGTAGCATCAATGAGGTTGAGCTATTTGGCATCACAGCGCAGACGTGCAGAGCAATTCACAGTGAGTTGTAGTTCACTTTCCCTAGAGTAATCTTAAGGAAAAAAGTTTTGCACATTATTTACTGAGAGAGAAGAGTAATGTATTTTTTTTTTTCTTAATTCAGTGACAAACTCGAGGGTTATCTTGCTTTATTATCGTTGAGTACCCCTTCTATCTGTTCTTTCAAAAGCTTGCAACTTCTATTATCGTAGAGAAGGTATTGTATCACAGTTCATAAAATGGACAGTGAGAAGTCATGTGATGCATTCACCAATAGACAAAAGTTTTAGGCAAACTTACACTGAAATAAAGCCCCAGCACCAATTCACAATATGCGATAATTAGATTATCAAGTCTCTATGGCTATGTTTGATTTGGGGGATTGGATGATGGGGTATGAGTAATACCATATGATAATATGTGGGATCGGATATAATATGGGATTAGTTTTGCATGTGGGATTATATTTTTGGTGTTTGATTAATGGGATATAAAGTGAGATAAAAATGTAATTTGGTATGAGATGTAATAGAAAATAATTTTAAACCTTTAAATTTTGGTGAGAATCAAATCCAGAGGTAAGGGATATATAATATCACCACCCCTATGGTTTACTTATCCCCCATTTTAGGAGATAAGTAGTGCAGTTCGGAGTTCTAATGCTGCAAACCAAATATAAGATTAAAGTCAACTTGGCCAAAAATAGTCCAATCTCCCAAAATAACCCCACAAACAAACACAACCTATATGTATTGGATCGACCTAGATAGAACTCATGTGTAAATAAATGAAGCTTCCTCATCACCCTTTGCGCTAGTGTCTCTGTACTTCTGAATGTACTCTTGTTTCTCTTTCACAAATGATCTAGTACCAAGAACTAGTACAGCTCCATGGCCTTCATACAAGCCTTGGAAGGGCTTTCATACGAGCCTTGGAAGGACAAAAGCTAACTTAATTGAAGAAGGAAAGACACAACTTTCCTGAGCCTTACGAAGAACATGGCCCATAGAAAGATTGAGGAAGAATTATGATATGCATTGTAGAATCAACTAAAACATATGCATAATACACTAATTCCAACTAAGTTAAGCAAAATGAAGTTATGTTACAGAGGTTCGAATAACAGGGCAACATGCAACTGATTCAATTCCTTTTATGTGGATAAAATTGGCCTTAAAAAGATCTAGTTGGATTTCTCATGATTAAGACCTAAGATACAAGTCGAGGAACAAATATCCTTTCATTTTCATTATTTTGGATGCAGAACCATTGGCATTACTGAAAGGACGCTAAATGTTAGCTATTCCACTTTATTGAATGATTTATTTGTGTAAAATGTTAACTTTGGTCAATGGTTCTATTAAAATGATAACTTTGGTCAATGGTTCTACTTGAACCTAATTAGGATAACTTTGATCTTCTGTTGCTAAAATTTTGTTTGGTTACAAATAAATTTATATTCTTGTGTATTGTATTCTTATACAAGCATATTGTTCAGGTATTGGTCAAGAATGTGCCACATGTTTCTGGTCGCTCAATATCCGATAGTGTGGACATCTTCTTCAAAACAAATCATCCTGATCACTATCTTTGTCACCAGGTAATATGATTCGCCTATTATTTTGTTCTGTTGGCTTGTCCATTATTTTCAGTCATTTTCTGTCATGTTGTTTCTTTTTATCTTTATTTAGGCTGTCTACAATGCGAACAAATTTGCAAGGCTTGTGAGGAAAAGAGATAGACTCCAGAATTGGCTGGACTACAACCAGCTTAAATTTGAAAGACATCCAGACAAAAGGCCAACTAAAAAGGTAGCTCATATTATCCACCCAATAGATTCATACTTACAAGACATTGAAACAAAAACATGTGGATGTGGATTTTTAAGCCATTTCACATGTTATTTTAAGCATTTCATTCATATGTCCGGAATATTGTTTCAATATTTCGTAATATTTCTTTTCAGATGGGATTTCTTGGGCTTTGGGGTGAAAAGGTTGATTCTATTGATTTCTATAAACAACATATCAAGGATCTTGATAGACAAGTAAGTTATAGCTGTTACTTCATCTACATTCTATCTATCTCATAGCTGTATCCGTTTTATTCTTATTGGTTAGCTTTTCCTATCTGTTGATGATCTCTAACAAACTCAGTTTGTTTTCCTGATTTAATCATACAACTCATTTACACTCGAATTCCCTTGTTGAATTAATTTTAACAAAATCTATTCTTCATCCTGTTGTTAGTTAACGACAGAGCGCCAGAGAATTCTGAAGGACCCAAAATCTATTATGTCAGCTGCATTTGTTTCATTTAATTCACGATGGGGAGCAGCTGTGTGCGCACAAACTCAGCAAAGCAAAAATCCCACACTCTGGTTAACAAATTGGGCCCCTGAACCCCGTGATGTATACTGGAAGAATCTGGCAATACCCTTTGTTTCTCTTAGTGTCAGGAAGCTTGTGATATCACTGTCAGTATTTGCTCTAGTGTTCTTTTATATGATACCAATTGCTTTTGTGCAATCACTTGCAAACTTGGAGGGTCTTGAAAAGGTTGCTCCTTTCCTGAGGCCTCTGATTGAAATGTAAGTGAATTTTCTACATATTGTCAACTTTGGATGGTACAATAAATTGTTTAATTCCCACCAACTTGCTTTTACTTCTGTTACAAGACAGCTCTAGGGTTTTTCCCCTTGCTTCTTGTGTCCACTTCTATTATGGTTGCACTAATAACTCTATCGCTGACCACTGATATTGCACACTAGTTTTTGTCTACTCTTCAGAAACTTTTTGAAGTATGCAACTCCCTTTGAAATAAAAAAAATAAAAAATAAAAAATTGGGTACCAAAATGTATCATAACACTGCAGTAGTCCAATAAGCTAATTGCCAGATGCAAAAGGCTCGCAAGAGTGCATAAAATTTGACTTCTTCAAAAGAGACTTCAGTGTATCCTCATAGAGGAAGATATCACTTCTAAAAGCCAGAGTTCATATCGCGAAAGTGCATAAAATATGACTTCTTCAAAAGGGACTTCAGTGTATCCTCATAGAGGAAGATATCACTTCTAAAGGCCAGAGTTCATAAATCGAAACTGCAAAATGTTTTCAGAAGACATAGTCTCTCCAAGCATTGTCATACTTTTCAACCGCAATGCTGCCTTTGTGGTGCCAAAAATTATTGCCGACTTAGATTTGGCTCTGCAGCTGCATTCTTTGCTATGTTCTCATTTTCTGCACTATTGAACCAAGAGAGGCGATTCAACTGGAAGTGAGAAAAAATGTCCCATCTTCATAATGAAACCATGGATAAAATTTGTTCTAATAAAATGAAAAATTGAAACCTGTGTCAGATGAGTATTGAAATGAAGCATTAGCAGCTGTGAGTATTCTTGTAATGGATTATAGTCTAATACCCCAAATTTCTACATAAATATGTGACATACAAATATAAACTGGTAATAGTTTCCATTTATCAGCACGCACAACTATTATAATCCTGTTCTTATTTCCCCTTTTTACTTTTCTTTTCTGGCCAACTTCTAAATCTTTAATGCCGTGATTCAACATGAACTGTGATTATTTTGTTTTGTACATTTTGATGTATATTCTCTATTGTTTTTCCACTGATGTTCCATGTAAGAAATTTACTGTCCTTAAATTCTTAGGAAGATTCAGAATTTATAACTCTAACAAGTTCACTGAGAATTCATAAAAATTCGAACTCCAAATAGATGAAAGTACTGATCAGCTTACAGTGTCTTGTGCTTGTAATTGCTGGATTATGCCATTTCATCATATGTCTTTAATATTGGTGTTGTGTTTTTCTCGTATATATTTCTTCCTAACATTAGGTTACCCTTACAACAAAAAGATCTTCTGGCAATGTGATGCAGGAAATTCATCAAGTCGTTTCTACAGGGTTTTCTTCCTGGTCTAGCTCTCAAAATCTTCTTGTATATTCTTCCAACAGTTTTGTTGATTATGTCAAAAATTGAGGGGCATGTGGCATTGTCAGTACTAGAACGGAGGGCAGCAGCAAAATACTACTATTTTATGTTGGTGAATGTATTCTTGGGGAGCATAGTGACTGGAACGGCTTTCGAGCAACTACACTCTTTCCTTCACCAATCACCCACCCAGTAATATTCCATATCCATATGCTGAACCGTGTAATTTTCTTTGTTTATACCTTTTGCTTTGATTTAATATGTTGTAATTTTCTTTGTTTATACCTTTTGCTTTGATATAATATGTTTTAGATCCATGGTCCGTGCGTTTTTCTCCATAATTTTTAAATTGTTCCTTGGTGCAATGTTTAACGGGATTAGACTTTTGAATGCTTGTGTTTTATCTTAACGCTTGCTGTAAACCAACACTTTTGGTACTAATCATAATGCTTAAAAACTTGCAGCATAGATCATAAAAAATTTTGAGTTCATGTGATGTAGTGAAACAAAAAACATACTTCTTTAAACATGTTCAAACTCTTCATTAGCGAGTAATATTACTACAAAATTTCCTAATAATAAATATCAAAACCTGGGAAAGGGTCCCGTGTTATTATCTCATGCAGAGTGAGAAGTTCTCCTCCTAATTATTCCATTATCAAAGAAGTGCAAATTGTTTCAAGTGTAACCTCTAGTTCTCTTTGAGAAAGGATGGTTTTATTTATTGTTTATTTGTTTTTTCCATGTAGGGGAAGTGGTTCTTGTTAAATCTTATTTCTATTGGTTGTATATAGTTTAGGATAACATCAAGTTCAATGTTTGTTTGCACATGTTAATGGTGATGATATGCTTTCTTGTATTATTTGTTACCTGCCTTGCTAGAGCATACCTTAAGTATTGGTTCCATCAACATCAATCTTCATTGACCTAATGTTTCCTTATTAGAGCTGGAGCTAGGAAGATAAAAGTTGTCATTTGATTATCTGCAGTAAATGGAGGAAGTGTGATAAACTAAAAATTCGCTGGCCACAAAGAGCAACTCCCTGAAAACATACATGGACCTCATTTTTACCTTTGTCTGATCTCTTTATCTCTATTGTATTATTTAGATATTCCTTGGTTATTTTTCGTTAAAATATTTCCTTTATTGTAGGATTCCTAGGACCATCGGGGTATCAATACCAATGAAGGCTACTTTCTTTATTACATACATAATGGTTGACGGTTGGGCTGGAATTGCAAGTGAGATTCTGAGATTGAAGCCTTTGGTCATTTTTCACCTGAAAAACATGTTCTTGGTGAAAACTGAAAGGGACAGAGAGAAGGCAATGGACCCTGGGAGTGTAGATTTTCCAGAAACTCTCCCAACCCTTCAGCTTTACTTCCTTTTGGGAATTGTATATGCTGTGGTTACTCCTATCCTTCTTCCATTTATACTTGTCTTCTTTGCCTTTGCATATTTTGTCTATCGTCATCAGGTTAGTTCCTTGCTGTATTTGATTTTTTAATTTTCTTTTATATGAAGTTTAGTACCATTTGATAAGTTCAGAATTAAACAGCGGGTGTACCACAGGACTGCAGTGGCCTCTAATTTTGATAAAATACCTAAGGTTCTATACTGATTTAATCAGTTATGAGGAAAGGGAACCAATTGAAGTGAACGATTTATAAAATAACGAAACTTGTGATAGACGTCTTGGGATAATGTAGTGAGAGTTCAAATGTTGTTATGCTGAAGTTTTCTTTATAAATGCTTTAATTTCGGCATTAAGAAATTGTGAAGCCATAAAATTCATGAGATGTCCAACTATCAACTTGTTCCCTATAAAACAATCTGTAAGTTCAACAAAGGATATCATGTTTATAAGAATGACTGATGCCAGTTTTTGTATTTTCATGGGGTCAAATAATCATTAGTATCTTGTTGTGTAGCAAAACATTTGACATTGTAGGATCAATTTTTCTGTTAGAAATTATATTGCGACTGCACACAATATTTCATTTTGTGGTTTTCTATTCTTCTCATCTATGCAGATAATTAATGTTTACAATCAACAATATGAGAGTGTTGCTGCATTCTGGCCACATGTTCACAGCCGCATAATTGCAGCCTTGTTGATATCTCAGCTTCTTTTGTTGGGTCTGCTCAGCACAAAAGAGGCTGCCAATTCCACTCCCTTGCTTGTTGCTTTACCGATATTGACTTTAACGTTTCACAAGTACTGTAAAAACCGCTTTGAGCCTGCTTTCAGGAAGCACCCCCTTGAGGTAAGCTCCCCCAACTTGGATACCAAACCAATAACATTTTTCCAAGTACTTGTTCCAGACTGTTCATATGTATAGCATACACTTGATGGAAATAAATTATGATGGTTGTTGGATCTACACTGATCCTAACATTGTACGCAGGTCATCACAGATATCCAATCCCAATTCATCCTGGATTTTTTTTTCCGGGGGGGAGGGGGGGGGGCACGGGGGGGCGGAAGGGGGAACGCGCGTCGACGGGTCACCGTGATGTCGTATTCCCAGAA
>JAVXUM010000004.1:4928101-4941599 GCA_035590655.1 Pouteria glomerata
GTGGTTCAGTGTTTAAATTTGAGTTCAGTACTCTTTAATCCAATCTTTGCAGACATCTCCTTCTGCTGTTCTCATACTTCTCATTTGTTTTGTAGAGCTTTCCCTCATATTCCATTCCTAAGCTAGGAATCGGATCAGGCAAGTCCCAAGCAAGAAGCTTAACAGTAAGAGCATTGGGTGATTCAGGCGGTGATTGGGCACCAGTTGCTCCTCTTCAATTGGATTCCCCAGTCGGCCAGCTGTTGGCACAGATATTGCAAACTCATCCCCATCTGCTTCCTGCAGCCATTGATCAGCAGCTTGAGAACCTTCAAGCTGAAAGAGATGCCCAGAGAGAAGAAACTCAACCTTCTTCCCAAGATCTCCTCCTCTACAAGTAAGTAGTTTGATCTCCTCACACAGATGCATACATTATTCCACCTGTTTAATAGCACCTACATGCATTTTTTTTTAATTACAAATCAGGTTTGATGATATCACTTTCTTTATAGGTATACATATGTTGGTTGCATCACTTGTTCCATTGACTAGTTCACATCCTTCTCAATTTTCTCATTTTCTTTAACCCCATCCTGAAAGTTAAAATAACCATTTAGCTATGAGATTTTTCATAAAAGTCTTCCTCTTTTTTTTTTTTTTTATTTGATTTGTCTGTTTCTTTGTCATTCCCTTACTAAATGATTCAATTGCTTGTAGTAAGTGATCAATGTAACCAAGGAACATGGTTTCAGGAGAATAGCCGAAGTCAAGGAGAAGGAAAGACAGAAGACATTGGAGGAGATAATATACTGTTTGATTGTACAAAAATTTGTAGACAACGACATTGCAATGATCCCAAAGATATCAGCAACCTCAGATCCTACTGGCAGAGTGGATTTTTGGCCAAATCAAGAACAGAAACTGGAGTCCGTGCATTCCCCAGAAGCATTTGAGATGATACTGAGCCACTTGTCTCTCATTCTCGGGGAGCGGGTTGTGGGACCCCTTGATACGGTCGTTCAAATAAGCAAAATTAAACTCGGAAAGCTGTATGCTGCTTCTATCATGTATGGTTATTTCCTGAAACGGGTCGATCAGAGGTTCCAACTTGAGAGATCCATGAACACCCTTCCTAAGGGTTTTACCGACAAGCAGGCCAAGCTCGAAGATCCAGCACCGAGAAACCAGCTTTGGGATCCAGATTCATTGATACGTATTCTACCAGACGATGCTGATGGAGGAGGCCAAACATATTCTAGGGAGGAGAAATCGTATAGATTGAGATCCTATGTGATGTATTTAGATGCAGAGACGCTCCAGAGATACGCGACGATAAGATCCAAGGAAGCTATTTCTTTGGTTGAGAAGCAGACGCAGGCACTGTTTGGAAGGCCAGATATCAGGATTGCCGAGGATGGTTCCCTTGATGCGTCTAATGATGAAGTCATCGGTGTTACGTTCTCTGGATTGACAATGCTGGTGCTGGAGGCAGTTGCATTTGGATCGTTTCTGTGGGATGCTGAAGGCTATGTTGAATCCAAATACAATTTCCTTAAAAGCTAGAGAAGAGGTTTTTGTTCATGGTATAAAGTTGTCAAATGATGTTCTTTTTCAGCTTTCTGAGTTGTAGTGGTTGTAAAAGAAAGGTTCTATGAGCATCACTGAATGTAAATACCTCCCAGTTTTTGTGTGCTCGTCTGTGGAGAGTTTTTGCTTACCATGGGATGATTATATATTTTTGAAACATATTGGTTGTGTATTTTTAGGGAGAAAATTATAACGTGCTTGTTTGGAGTGTCAACTTTTGATTAAAAAAAAAAATTAAAAATGATGTAATTTTTGAATTGTGTAGGCGTTTGGGCCACGGTCCAACAACGTAAGGTTGTTATCCCATCCTGCGGTACATAATCTTATATGTCGCGTTGCCTTCAATTACATATGGAACGATTGACAGTGGCTTATTAGCAACAACAGTTCTATTGAGGTAACATGCATTTTCTCTGGACTTGAAACAAAGTTCAAGAATTTCTCTAACAAATTGACAACGAGCGAGATCTTTAGGGATTTAATAAAATGAAGGTTAGAATTAAGGAATAGTTGAAATTTATCCAATTAATCTAGATAGAGAATCAAGCGAATGAGAGATAGAGAATCAAGCGAATAACTCTCATCATTTCTTAAGTGTGTTGAATCAAGACTAAATACTGTCCTAACAGATTTAAGGCCTTGATTCTTACCTAAAAGGGAAGGAATAACTCTCATCCTTTCTTAAGTGTGTTGAATCAAGACTAAATAATGTCCTAACAGATTTAAGGTCCTGATTCTTACCTAAAAGGGTTCCTTCCGCATCTATATAACCCTCTTCCTTTAGAGGATCGGGCATTGACAATTAAGGTTCTAGTCTATTACTATTTTCACTCACGACTCTTTCTCGCTTATTCTAGATTGGTTTAGTTCTTATCCTTTCATTGGATTCACTCGTCATTTTTTTGATATTCAGCACAATTCCTAGAAATGTTAGAATTAGTATCTTCGAACCCTTCACAAATTGTTAAATGTTTGGTATGTTTTTTGAAAAGAGTGGAGAAGTTAGTAAAAGTTGAAGATTTTTGGTGTAGGAAAAGTTGAAAAAGGTTAAAAATTTTTGGCCAAATTTGGCACACCAAATGTAAAATATATTTGAATTCTTTTAAGTTATGTTTGGATTACAAATTTATAAAGAGGGAAAGAAAATAATGGGGATTCAAAATTACTCATTTTTTTGGTTTATTATAAAAAATGGAAAGAGAAAAAACATAGAATTTGAGAAATTAAAAATAATTAAATAAAAAAATTATTTTATTGGTAAATTTATTTAATTATCTATATTTATGAATATATTTTAAAATTTTAATAAAAAATTAATATTTAAATTTAATAATTTTTAAATTTTCAAAAATAACTTGCTACATTTTCTAAACACCAACGATGATTACAAAGAATTGAAAAAGAAGTAGTAAGGAATGTTAAATGCGAATCAATAAAATTATGGGCTAGATAATGTAACGTAACCCAAAATGGAAAAAGGAAAAGAAGAAAAGAAAAGGAAAGTAAAAGAAATCAATACGTATGTCTACAAAATAAAAAACTGTACAATGGCAGGAGTGTAATTTCGTTAAAATACAAAGGTGTTTTCGTCATTTAAATTTACAACCACAATGACAGCCTGCATAGATTTCCTGTCCCTTGTCCGACGATTCATTTCCATTACAAATGGTGTAGATAAGGCCGAGCGATGCTTAGGTTAGGGTGTGAGAGAAAGCGGAGGAGAGAGAGAGCTTAAACAAAGAAAAGAAGAAAAAAAACGAAAAACATGGACTCTTTACATTCTCTCTCCGAGAAGATGAGCCCCCTCTCTCTCCTCTTCTCCTTGTTTTCTCTCCCCTTCATCGCTGCAGCTTTTAACCTCCCAACCATCACCTTCAACCAAGGCTACACCACTCTCTTCAGCGACTTCAACATCCTTCGCTCCGACGACGACAAGAGCGTCTCTCTCCTCCTCAACCGCTTCTCCGGTACCCTCATATCCCTCTCCAAACATGCGTACATATATATATATATATGTATACGTATATATAGATCATGTATAAATGTTTATAATATTGATGATACGATTGATACCCATTAAAATTCATCATTATTATTTCTTTTATTTTATTCCTTTAGGGTCTGGTTTTATTTCCTCGGATTACTACAATTATGGTCTCTTCAGTGCAAGAATCAAGCTGCCGTCCAATTACTCTGCCGGTATTGTCGTTGCATTTTATGTAAGTTCAAATGATTTTATAACGAAGAAACACTCGTGTCGGTGCATATATATATACATATGTATGCATGGATGTATGTATTATTATTATGTGTTTTTGTTGGCTAAAAATTCATAGATTCTATAGCTACATAGAAATTAATCTATGATTATGAACCCTGAATTGCACATATTTCATGCAAATAATGAAGTATTTTATTAAAGTGATGTGCACAATTTGCAATTAATTTTTTTTTTCCCTAGAATGATCTTGGTTCCCATTATATATATATATATATTGGTGTTGTGGCTGCAGACATCAAATGGAGACATATTTGAGAAAACCCATGATGAATTAGACATTGAGTTCTTAGGTAACGTCCCGGGAAAGCCATGGAGGTTTCAGACGAACTTGTACGGAAATGGAAGCACAAACCGCGGCAGAGAAGAGAGGTACAGTTTGTGGTTCGATCCAGCCAAAGAGTTTCACAGATACAGCATTCTCTGGACCTCCAAAAACATCATGTAAGCGCATATATATATATGATCATCCCTATCTTTTTCTTTAATTGTCTTCCCTTCTTTTTTTAAGAAAGTTTTGAGTCGTCCTAAACCATAATCACCTTCCCTTTGGTGGTTGCAAATTGAATTTCAATTCTGCTCGAATTCTTAAAATCATAATAGATTGGGGTTAAATTCACGAATTGGTTTGGATCAAATCCTCTAATTTCAAATGAATTCACTAGCAAAATGTTCCGTTGGTTTAAAATATACCGAATCATAATGATTACTAGGTCACTTTAGCATTTTCAAATTACTTGTCTGTAAGAACAATGATTAATATATATATATATAGAATTTTTAAACAAAATTTGTATATAGAATAATATTAGTAAAGTGAAAACTTATCTATTCCAACATCCAATATTATATTAGAACAATTCCCTTAGGAGCATTTTTTTTTTTTAAACTCTATTTCTTTTTTTATAAATTCCCAATTTCTTCTTGTCAAATGTTGTAATGAGACACTTTTATACTAAATTTTAATTTTTTTTTAAAACATTTCGAAACTCCAAAAATGACGTATTAAATAATTTTTTTTTCACCAATCAAAAAAAAAAAAAAAAAGAAGGAACAGAAATTTTTTTTGAGAGTTAAGAGAAAAAAGATAATGATTTTTATTTTTTTTGGGTTGTTTATGAGTTTAGAATAATGAAAGGAAAAAAAATGTATTATTATTTTATCATTAAATCCTTTAAGAAGTTGAGAGTTATCAATTTATTCAGTGCCAAGACATGTTTGTAATTTTCTTTTATTATTCTTTATTTTATAGGTAAATATCATTTTGAAATTTTATTTATTCACTTTTCTTTCTTTTTATTTTCTTCCACTTTTAGAAAGATGAAAAAAATTAAAATTTTAACGCTAATTTTTTTTATCGTATCTTCCCATTTATTTTCTTTTCTGTTTTACAAAAATTCACAAAAAAAAAAAAATTGAATTTTGAGATTTTTTTCTTTTTTCTCCATTTTTTCCCTTTTCAGTCTATTCAAACGGGCTGCAAAAGTTTTTGTTTATTTTTATCTATTGTTTTGTGACTAAAATTTTAGTTTTAGTTCAAATATATATACCTATATATTTCTTTAGATTTGATTGCTAGTTTTATTAAATAATATAATTTTTGTTAATTCTTAGGGTGCACTGTTAATTTTTACACCCATAATTTCTCATATTTTTTACAACACTATAAAAAATTTATATTTGACCCCATAAGAATAAAATGCTGGTTAGAAGGTCAATTTGGATTGGAACATAACTATGGAGAGAAAATAGGGTAATATTTTGATAGTTTTAATGTTTTTGTAATTCTTAAATATTGGGAACTCAATAATGAGGAAGTTACAAGCTTGGACCAAAAAGGAATTTCACCATTAAAAGAAATTTTACTCACTATTAAGGAGCATGGAAGAGTTAGCATTCACTAGCTAATTAATTAATTAGTAATTAAGATATATGATAAACTATATAACACTTTTTATTTTCACTTATAAATTTTCTTAGTTATCATTGATTTGACTGTTATATTCTCCCATTATCATCTGGACAACTAGGGCATTCTCATCCCAACACTAACAGCATATATATTTGTTTTGAGGAAAAAAGGGGAAGGATGGTAAAAGGGACAAGGGAAAAAGGGTGGAATGGAAATATTTTTCTTTGCTTGGTTTCAAAGGATACAAATGAGAGGAATAAAGAGAAAGGGGAAGGAGACAAAATTCATCATTTCAAATGGAGGAAAAATTGAAAAATTAAAGCAAAATTATAATTTTGCCTTTCAATAAACACTCATATTCTATTCAAGGATAAAACAATAAATATGGTATCACTTATCATTTTTCTTAATTAACCATTTGCTTTCTTACCAAGTAAGGAAAATTATAACTCCCTCGGGGGTGGTCGGATGGAAGTCGAGTGCGCCTTAAGAAATTGGGCCATAAGATTCCGAGTTCGACTCCCTTTCAGGGGGATGGGTTACCGCGTTTGCGGGCTCCTATTGGCCTCCACTCGGTCGAGCCGGTCAGTCAGGGCTTGCCTAGGCTGGTTTACTCTTCAAGGCTCTTTGCCGGCCAGGGTTTTGGAGCGTGTTTCGCCCTGTACGCACCCCATTACAGGGTAGCAGTTACAGACTTCCACGTACCAGAAGTAAGGAAAATTATATATACCATTCACTTTTTTTCATTCCCATACCAAACAAGGGAAAGGGAAGAAAGTTTTCAATATATAAGAGATGAATTGATTGATAAAGCAAATTAAGTATAAAATCACCACTTTACTTTTAGAATTCTGCCAGCTGGTGGAAGTCAATATATATATATATATTTAAGTCATGTTTGGTGAATCAAATCTTATCAAATTTTATCAAATTTTAATTACTTTTCGTATTTTCTTTCAATATAATTTAAATACATATCACCTTTATATCAAATTAATTATATTTTTATTATACTTTTTACCAAACTTTTTTCTTCCAAACACCCCTTTACAAAATTCATCCTCCAACTTGCCTGTTTGATGCTTATAAATCTGATATATACAATTTAGAATTTATACTTCAATAAAAAAAATTCCAAATTTCATTTCCTTCCAATCTTTTGCCTCCAATTACTAAAATAAAATTCCTTGTTATTTGTTTAAGGTTTAGTTTAGGAAAGAAAAAAGTTAACTTTTGTATAGTTAGCTATTAGTTAATTATAAAAAAGTTAACTTTTTTTTTGTGTTTAAGAAGGAAAATAAAAATTAATTTTTTAATAATTAATTTTTTAATTTTTAATTAATTTAATAATTTCACCTTTTATAATTTAAAAAAAATTTAAAATGTGAGAGACAAGTTGAAAAATGTCAAACCTAACAGACAAACATTTTCAGATTCTATGTGGATGAAGTTCCGATCAGAAATGTGGTGCGCAGCGACGCCATGGGCGGCGACTACCCGTCGAAGCCAATGTCATTGTACGCCACCATATGGGACGCCTCCACCTGGGCCACCTCCGGTGGCAAGCACAAAGTCAATTACAAGTTCCAGCCTTTCGTCTCCGAATTCAAGGACCTCGTCCTCGAAGGCTGCGCCGTCGACCCCATCCAGCAAGTCCCTACCACTCGCTGCGACGACAAGTCCGCCGAGCTCGAGGACGCCGACTACGCCACCATCATCCCCGACCGCCGCAACGCCATGAACTGGTTCCGCCGGAAATACATGTATTATTCTTACTGTTTCGATACACTCAGGTACCCGGTGCCGCCGCCGGAGTGCCCAGCCTTCTCGCCGGAGCGCCACCAATTCAAAGAAACTGGACGGCTGAGGGATGTATTTAAGACAAAGGCCCGCCGTCGCCGGGGCTCAACCCGGAGAAGCCAACTCCCGGACATTTCTGGCGCCACCGCCATTTAAAACATGTATGCATTTTTTTTTTTGGCTTAAGATTATGATGGTGAGGGTTTTTCATTCACAATTGACAATTGGTATATATTTAGTGTTTGCCATATAATTCACTTTTACCAATTTTCTTTTGTTGGTTTTATTTAGGATTAATTATATTTAATATTCTTAAATTATAGACCAATCTATATAACAAATTTACTCATATAATTTGATTTTTGTATTTGTGTAAATTGAAAAGAACTTCGACAATTTCAAGTGGGGCCTTTACCAATTTCGGCCTGGCTTGTACTTTTAGGTACGGGTGATTACTAATATTTATATAAATACCCTCAAAATATCTCAAGGGTAACTTTTAAGTTACGCTAATACTTATTGAATTGCGATATAATCTCGCTTAACTTGTTAATTAAAAAATACTATTTTTGTACTCTTTTTTTTTTTAATATATATATACCAATTATATACTTCCATTTAGCATATGTTAGAAATAATAAACAACTTTAGCACCCAAAAAAAAAATAAAAGAAATTATTTATAATACCTAAAATTTTTATTTGTTGACGTATTGGACATGAAATAACTATTGTCGTGTACGAAATTGTATCAAATGTGTGTATTTAAAAGGTTTAATGTAAGGGTGACGTCCTTATTTAAAATTAGATTTTTGATGACTAACCGGATTAGTTAATCGGACTTCCGAGAGGTGACAGAATTATAATAACCACGGTAAAGTTAATTACTTAAAAAAAAAAAAAAAAAACACAGTAAAGTTAGTATGGGAAATTACATTGACTTGTTTAATCATAACGAGTTCCTAAGTTTAGATTCAAATCCTCCTTTTGCTATGGAAGTATGTAAAATTTTGCCATAGTTATTAAAGTGCAAGTGCATGTGATATCAAGTAAGATTCAACACTAAAGTTTATTTTGCAAAAAATCTTTGTTGCTCAGCATTTTTTAATTAGTTATTTAGTAATCTATACCAAAATAAAGATGTTTTTAAGTGATTTAGAGTTTGTGACAAAAAAAAAAAAAAAGTCATATCTTTGCCTATTTTTGTCAAATGGATAAACTTAAAATTTCAAAATTACTTCTTGTTCATGGTGTTGAATTAGGATATATTAATTTATGAAGTTTGAATTTTTTTTTTTTTTTTTACGTCATGTGACATCTGGTATTTAATTTTGGCTATTTTATATATTATTTTGAGTTAATAAATAATTAAATATTGATTGTGACTGTTTATTTTACTTTTCTTAGGTTGAGTTTAACCTGAAGTGACGTGGAGTTAGACAATTGGGCTAAGGGCTCAGTCATTCTTTTATCTTTCTTTTTTTCTCTTCTTTTTTTTTTGGTGAGTCTCGAGGCTGGGAGGAGGAAGAGAATGAGAGAAGAGAGGAGAGAGAGAGAGAGTAAAGAGAGAAAGTGTGTTCCAAAAAGGAAAAATAGTCAAACTTGGATATTTTCGACGTCGTGATCTTGTAATAGACAAACCTCTTCATTTCTTCTCATTTCTTTAGATTTAAGACAGGTAGGACTTATATATATGTTCTACGTATTATTAGCATAATTTTGACATGTTTGTGTGATGATTTTCGTAGATAATGATATATGTACTTCTATATGTGTATATATATGTTTATGAGTTTGTATACACATGTTCAATATTGTTTATTTTTGAGTTTTGTTGAATAATGATGAAATGCATGTTGTTATTGTTAATTTTAGTTCCATTTCCGAACTTGTGGTGCTTGGATTTGGGTATTTTGGGCACTAGATCGATTCGGTAGCAGTTCAGATCGGTGTTGCAGACCGCAGGTCGCGGGAGTAGGCTTTCTTCAAGGCTGAAATGCTCTTGGCATTATCTAGCGACTTAAAGCAAGTTTTCCATGTGTTTTAGACTTCAAGTAGACTTCCCACGACTTCCCGCGGACATCTCGAGACCTTCCTGTAGGCATAAACCAAACTTCCCATAGGAAGGCATTTTCAGCTTGGATTGATGCCTTTTGACCTAGTTTGAATGGTGTACTATATCTAATGGATATATGTTGAAATTGAGCATATATTGAAACTATAAAATGTTATTATGGGGGTGTTTGGAGCAACGAAAAACAATGAAAAACGTAATTTGAGTGATATTTGAGTGTTTGGTGACAAATCACGTTTTTCAGAGATGAATAGTAAAAGATATTAACTTTTGCAGAAAAATCTATCAGAACGGTTTTCAAATTTTTTCAAAAAATATTAACAATGGGTCTTATTTGGTAGCTTGGATAACAGTAGTCACATTAAAAAAAAAATTACAGCTATTCTATTAATCGAACTCGAGTTATACAATTTTTTCTAGAATTGTAATAGGTGTGAATGTGTAAAAAGTAGTAGAGAATTTTAGAGGTTTTGAGAGTTTTTCAGAGTTTTTTAGTGTTTTCTAGAGCTCCAAACGCCCCCTATGGATGCTTGAGTGTAGTATGCCTTTATTCTATAACTAATATGTTAGTGATTATACATGATCGACTATATCATGTGCATGGGGCTAGGGTTACATCATTCAGTTTGATATTATGATTATTGGTTGGTCAAGAGTGCTATGTTAACATTGCTTATATGTCAAGGCATGTGTTATATATATGAATGAGATCCACGATTTTAAGAAAATAATAAATTGAGATTTTGAAAATAGCAGATGATCTTTAGTCGTTATATATGATTAGAGTTTAGTTATTTAGAGTTAGGACGTTAATATTGAAATTATATGATTATGAGATTTTCTTCATACTGTAGCCGAACCCTACTTGAATTAAATAGATACTTAACTAGGATGTAACACAATTTCCTAGCGGAAGAGTCAGATGGTGTAATACAGTTCTCTTGAGTCTTACAACGGTAGGAATGTAGCACAGTTACCCACTTGTGATTTTATACATATTGAGATATATATTCGCTGTAAGCATAAACGGTATAACTGATGACCCCGCATACTTTATTAAGCGTCTGATTATGAGATTTTCTTCATACTGTAGCTGAACCCTACTTGAATTAAGTAGATACCTAACTAGGATGTAACACAGTTTCCTAGCGGAAGAGTCAGAAGGTGTAATACAGTTCTCTTGAGTCTTACAACGGTAGGAATGTAGCACGGTTACCCATTTGTGATTTTATACAAATTGAGATATATGTTCGCTGTAAGCATAAACAGTATAACTAATGACCCTGCGTACTTTGCTAAGCGTCACCGGTCCAGGATAAGGTTGAATGTAGATGGAGATTAAAAAGTGTATATTGACATTGCATTCCATTATTACCCATTGCATGAGATTGCATAAATTATTATATATTGAGATAATGAGGTTGTTAATTAAAATGGCGTTTAATATTTAATTTATTGGTAATGAGTTGGATTGTAAATATTGGATAATAAAATATGAATCACTGTAACCTGATTCATAAAGTGGGATACATAAGCAGGTTAGACTTGAGTAGCCTGAATCCAGTCTTAACTATGAATAATAATAATTGTATTCATTCCTCTAAATGGTGTTGAATTATCGATATTATATATAGCATGATTTAATGTGTATGGTTGCATCATACTTTCATAATATCATTATTTAAATGATATAAGCATAATACTAGTATATATTCTGACTATACAAACTCGGATGTTGTCTTTGAGGATGGCGTTAAAGTGAATTAAATTATTATTTAATTAATAGTATTGTATTCAAATAATATTTTATAGGAGCATGAATGATGATTTTGGATATATTGATAATCAAAATTTATTATGAATAGAATTTGGATTGACTTTTATTAGTTCATTTAGTTTTTATATTTTCATGCCGTCTGTCTTGAACTATAAAGTTAAGGACGTGACATGTCAAAAAAAAAAAATTAAATTATGATATTTATATAAAAACATAAAAATTCAGTGATACTGAAAGTCATAACTTAAGAGGTCGTATAATTGATCATTTTCAGGTAAATAAAATAGTGAAATTTAAATAATATAAAAATTAAACGTAACATTTTTCAGTTAAAAAATTATTAGTGATGCTAGACCAAGTTTATCTTAGGGTGGTGTTGCTGTAATTAATCTTTCTAAGCGTTGAATTTTTTTAAATTCTACTTGAATGATAATGTTGTTTATGCAAACTCTTTATATGATATATATGTATATATAAAATCCTTTATCATATGGCCAAACAACTGCTACAAAAGTCATGCCTATAAAATTAACTCCATTTTGGATACTTTTTTGAAGCGTGAATCGTTACAAAAATATATATATACATAGATATATAAGAAAAAAGTAGTTGTTTATTGACCCTATTCCTACATATATTTTGCGAATAACAGTGTACTTCATTTCGTACTCATCCAAATATTTACCAGGTCAGGTCTCAATTGGAGTAACTCTTAAAACTTCTATCATCGTCGTCATCATCAATTTTACTTAAATGAACTCTACATTTTAACTTTTTACTCTGTTTGGGGTGTTAAAAAGTAAGAAAAAATAAAAAAAAATTGAGTTCGTAATGCGTTTAATGATATAAAAAATAAATAATAATTAAAAATTTATAAAATTTTTCAAAAATTTTTTGCAAACCAATTGCACCCAAAGAAGGCTATTAAAGTTTCTATTAAAAAAAAAAACACTCCCCACAAAAGAAGGCTAGGATTAACCCAACCCATTCAAGTCCTCTGTCTGAAGATGCAAAAACCAGAAGGCTAAAATTTTCATTATTGGCAACACAATCTTTGTATGCTGGAATATTATAAGAATAAAATAATAAAATTTCAAACAAACAAATAAAAAGGTTTGATTGCCAAATGACTTGATCGATCATAATGAAGTTTTGAGGCATTGCAACAAGTCAAGTAGCCAGATAAAATCCTCAAAAAGAATCACAGATTCCTCACTTTCTGAGAATGCCCAGAATGAAGTACCAATCTCAATACATTCTGATTCTGTCATGTGTAGTTTTCCATGAATAAACAATGAAACGAAGTAATAAATTAACATAACAATTTTATCTCATTTGACATGACATTTGTGTGCGTGTCAGCATTTGAGACGGCCACTTGGGTGTGTACGGGCGGAGACGGAGAGAGAGGGAGAAGGGGCAAGCTGGGGGGCTGAGAAAAAGAAAGAAAATGAAGAGAAGAGAGAAGAATTGGTTGGGGGAAGGGAGGTGGGTGGAGGAGAGAGAAAAAAATTAATTTTTTATTTAAAATAAATATAAATAAATTGATAAAAATAATTAATTAATTTTAAATAAATAAACTTTTACATTTCAGTTATCTTTTTGGTCAATTTACATAAAATACATTCTCTTATTTTTCATAAATGTTTTTCAAATAAATAAATAAAAATATTTAATTTACTATATAATAATTAATAATTAATTTTAAATACATACATATTTAATACAATACAACTTTTTAATTTGATAGTTGTGTGCGTATCAATTAAAAATAATATTATTTAAAAATTTAATTTTTAAGAATAAATATTTAAATTAAAAATTTTAATTTGAATGTACTTAAAACTTAAAATTTTAAGTACATACACTTTTTAACTCTTTGTATAAGATTGAGATATTTGAGATAAAAAAAAAAACGCTAATTTTATTAGACAGAGAAAAAGTTTTTTCTTTTTAAATCCATATATACGTGTCAAGCATTCGAGCGTTGGATGCTGTGGCCGAATGGAATTGCTGGGGTTGCTGCGGCGAAAGGATTGCTTTTTGGGGGAGGGGGGAGGGGAGAGTGAAAGAAGGATTGCTGGGAGGGGGA
>JAVXUM010000004.1:4941699-4955508 GCA_035590655.1 Pouteria glomerata
AATAAATTTTAATAAATTAAAAGTTCAAAATTAAAAATAATATTCTTTAAATTAAAATTAAAATTTTAGATAATAAATCTTAATTTTAAATATATACACTTTTACACTTTTTGTATCAGAATTTAAGATATTAGAGAAAAAAAAGCTAAAAAATTTAAATTTAAGATATTTTTAACTATTGAATTTACTCAATCGTCAGAATTATTTTTTATTTTTGTTTTTTATAATTTAGTTATCTTTTCGATTACTTAACATGGAAACTCAATTTTTTACTCATCTCATATTTTATTAAAGAATTTTTTACTCTTCTAAAATATTTATTTGTATTAAATAATAATATTTTACATGTTTAGTAAAGAATGTATAAATTATTTTAACAATTTTTTATGTAAGTTTGTTTCACAAATTTATATCTGACTTATTTGCTGACTAAATTATATTTATGCACCTTTAAGCGTAAGTAATTTTTAACTTTTGAAAAAAAATAAATTTTAATAAAAACAAAAAAAAAAGTTATAAAAAATTTTAAAACTAAATTAAGAAATAAGTAATCCATATTTTGCATGAGTATTTACTTTTTATTTTGTGAATTTTATTTTTTAGATTTTCATGCAAATTTGTCTTACAAATTTAACAGATTTATATTTAAATTTTTTGTTGATTAAGGGGGCATTTAGAGTGTCAAAAATTATAAAATTTGATAAATATTGTGAGTTTGTAATTCGTACAGCGAGACAAAAATTAAATAATTTTTAAAAAAAATTAATATTTTTAATAATTTTTAAAACTCTAAATAAAATTTAAATTAAACTCGGAATAGGTAATTCGTGCCTATCGCTAGTGTGTATATATATATATAATGGGGACCAAAATCCTGCTTGAAAATCTAATGCATTCTCAATTCTCCTCCAAGGAGCAGCCGGCTAACTGGAAGTTCAAAAACAAATCAACTTCGAGTTTCTATTCCCATGTCTCTAATTACAAAGAATCGTGTATGTATGACCTCCCACTATGGACATCCAAATCTAAACAAGAATCAAGGAATAAGAACAAAGCTACTGAATTCATTACAAGTTGCTGAAGAAAAAACAGCAGAAAAAAACTTTGGGATTTATTTGGCCTCGATCGATCGATCGATCAAGCAGAAGGAATGCACACAAATGAAAATCACGGGAACTCAAAGCTTCCACCAATTCCGCTACTACCTGATGGGGGATCGATCGCCACCCAGAGGAGGGAGATTGTGATCGCGATAAGCCCCGACCAAACAAATACAATCGTCGGTGTCCTCCCCCGTCTTCCCATAAGCCCTTTCGCAAAGGGGTAGAGATGAACCAATACCCAGAAGCTGAAGAACACCCCTCCCAACAAGCGGCTCCACTGCGGTAAGGTGCTGTATATCGTTCGACAAACCCCAACTGCTATTCCGATCAAGTTAGTCATCATGATCGTAATCGGAGGTATCATCAGGGCCGTCCATTTTATAATATAGAGATCAGCAAACTCATCATCTGCATCATCGCCGCCGGACTTTGATGTCAGCGTAAATGATATCTCAATACCAGCAATCACCTTCAGTAGACCCTGAAGAACAGCAGCAAGATGAGCGCTCGTGCCTCCAATTAACCAGAACTGCTCGTTTCGCCACCATTCTTCCAGCTCAATCCCGGACCACTTTATCTCGAGCACAGCAAGAATGCAGAGAGTCAAGGTGATGACCAGGAGGTACACCAAGAAGGTTACATTGAGGGTCTGGACGATGAACTGGCGGGAGAATAGGGAAAGTGCTGGAAGGAAGCAGTAAACAACGAGGAAAATGGAGGTAAACGGGTAGATACCAACGTTGAGGTAAGCGATCCTCTGCAAGAGCTTCATCTTGGGACTCGCTAGAAGTGCGTTATTGCGAGAGAAGAATATCTCGACGGAACCAGTGGCCCACCGGAGGACCTGGTGAAGCCGGTCAGTGAGATTGATTGGAGCAGTCCCTCGAAAGGCATCCCTTTTGGTGACACAGTACACCGATTTCCATCCCCTATTGTGCATCCGGTAACCTGTCACCACATCTTCGGTTACAGATCCATAAATCCACCCAACTCGAGTGCCCCATTCAGTTTTATCCTCGTACCAACACGAGATGACACTGACAGCTTCGGCAACAGTAGATGCATCCAGAAGTTCCCGAGGAATGGTAAGAGCACCGGGAGGTCGTCCATTCTTCACGGCTGGGTGATCAGCAAGAGGCCGGCCTTGGAATTCCGCCACTGGAATTGAATCAATGAGGAAAGTTGAGTTCCCAAACTTCTTGGGGAACTGAGAAATGTTCATTCCCTCGTCATCGTCTCCCATTCGAAGAGCTCTACTCTCCTCGGGGGCAGAAGCAACGGAAGAAGACCTTTTACGACGTGCAAAGCAACAACTGCAGCAACCGGGGTGGTACTCTTTTGATCGAGGAGGATCAAAACCGTACAGAGCAATCCTACGAAAGAGGCATCCGGTTCCAACGTAAACTGGTCCCTGAAGCCCATCAAGGGCGCGCATGTTAACATCAAAGAAGACCGTGTTGTTATTTGCATAGCGATCGGATGGATCAATTCCTTCAAACCTCTGGGGAAACTGGACATAGCAAATACGATAGCCACCACGGTCCATCATAAAACACATGCCTTCTCTTAATGCCTGAGAGTTGTAAATGTAGTGATCGCAGTCGAGGTTCAGAATAAAGGGACCGTTGGACATGATGGCTGAGGCTCGAACCAAAGCATTCATAGCCCCAGCCTTCTTGTTGTGGTCGTAGCCAGGACGCTTTTCGCGAGAAACATAAACCAACAAAGGAAGCCGAATATCAACTTCTGTTAGGTCAATAGGACTAGAATCAGCAGCTGTTGAATCAGCTGTTGCACCGTGTAATGGTTCATCACTTGGAGGTTTCAACATCACCTGCAATTATAGAGCCAGTTTATTAGAAGCCAATTCATAGTCATCAAACATTGTAAGATTCACGCTGGGCTTGATCCTCTGTTCTAATGACACATAAAATGCTAAGTTCGAATTTTTTATCCAATGATCCATTCATCTAAAAATATGTTAAAAATAACAAACCATCAAAAGTGCTTTAAAGCTCATGAAGTTATCATACCAATATGTTGAAAATTTTATGAAAATATGTGCAAAAATTTTCTTCACTTAATATTTTGCATACTTGGATCCATTTAAATGGATCATTCAAATTGTATTCGTATATCTGGTTAAATGGGTATTTTCACAACATATGGTAGAGCAGGAAACTTAATATACTCAACAGAGCCCCATTTTTTTTCTGTTCATCACTCTTTTTCTAGTTCGTATTTTTCTTTATTCTTGTCACAAAGAAATCACAAGAAGGGCAGGAAAAGGTAAAACTGAGTAGAAAGGAAAATAAATGTTTGCACAACGAAAACCAGCTAACATAGTAAGACAGATCATGTTATACATGCAGCCTAATTAACGGTAATTACAAATCAAAATAAATTGCTAATGAAATCAATATTCAAGAAAAAAAAGTTAGCGCAAAATTACCTGAATTATTCCAGCATGGTCACCCCTAGAGTGCTCAGGAGCAGAAACAATCCAAGTGCCAGGCCAATGGGTTCCATCAGCCATCCAGGTGCCCTTAGGGATCTTTATGTTTTCCAATGTTTCACCATTGCCGTTCTCTCTCTGAAGCTTCATAGCCTTGATTTCTTCTCGAGCATTATATGCATCAGAGCGACGACGAATTGAATCAGGAAGTCCATTAATTCGAACCTTGAACTCATCATACTCACGCTTTACCCGTCTGCGATCCTTGACAAAGTCTGGACGCACCTTATTTTTGTAAGGATCTCTTTTCAAATTGAAATAAGTTTCTGGGTTTCTTGGCTCAATATCATGTTTCCGGCAAAATGGGACCCATAAGTTGGCGAAACTTGCAGCTTCTGCCATTGCCTCAAAGGTTAGAAGAGCACCTCCATCGTCAGAAACATAACAAGAAAGCTTTTCTACAGGATAATCAGCCGCCAGAATGGATAGAATGGTGTTGGCAGTAACAAGAGGTGGCTCTTTCTCCGGGTCAGCGGTAGAAACAAAGATATCTATGCCTGGAAGATCTGATTTTCCAGTACGGTTGCGGGGACCAGGTGTTTCAAACTTCTCTTTCAAAACTTTAAGATCAGTAACACGATTCACTGGGCATAACTTTGGAAGCTGGTCAAGTAACCATGAGAAAGCAAACCAAACCTCACAAACCACAGACATGAGCCACAGCCAAATTGCATCATGATTTGGGTTGGTGATCCTCCATTCAAGAAATAATGCCAGAACAACTACCCGAACAAAAATTAGAAGCCTGTATGCATATGGCAGAAAAATTTAGACAAATTTTAGCATGCAGTTTTATTCTACAGACCAAATCAGAAAAGATGTATAAACTCCTGAATCATTGTTACAATTGATGTCATATTATGGGACAAACATTATACTATAAAACAGAGGTAATCCAAAATTTAACAGCACCATTTGGGAACTTATTCAATATAGGAAGTTGATGGTGCTAAGCACTCATGTAAATCAGTTTATTGTTATATAAAGACAGCTTGAAGTGGGATAGCTAGCCAATATAGGGAAGGAATAATATCCAAGAGGAAAATAGAAATAAAAATATAATCATCTAAGTGAAATAAGAGTTTCTGGTACGGAAAAAGAACATTGATGAAGTTAAAGTGGATATCACTGAAATTTTCAGATTATAGTCTTTGATTAAATATATCACACTAAAAAGAGAAAAAAGTATTACATCTGTATAAAATATATTCCACATGACAAAGAGGTTCATGGTGAATTTTTTTACATACTTAGCAATGAGTTTGTGCCGTGGCAGTGGGTTTTTTTTTTTTTTTGGGGGGTGGGGTGGTTTGTTGTAAATCTCTCATGCTGCTAACTACAGAACACTATGCTGTTATCAGAGGTTTTCTTTGATGTATTCCATTTTTTTTTTTTTTTTTTTGGTTGATTGGAACTTCCAAACTTTCAATCATAAACTGCAGCGTAGTGCTAGGATAGCATAGTAATTTAGTAAACAGACAAGCTCAAAGAAATCATACCAATTCAAATAAGAAACAAGTGTATCATTAAAATGTATGCTTGATTTTGCATCAAACAATACTTGTCAGAAAGAAAATATAAAATAAAAATAAAATACCAAGATCAACATAAATCAATAAACAGAAAAATGCAAGGAAAGTGATTATACCGATAAGGACTCAAAATGGCAGCAGATATGTTCAGCTTGCGGGTCAGCGGCCTCCAGGGCTTGTTAAGAAGTTCCGAAGGCTCACCGAGCCCATCATTTTCCCCCTTATCAAATCCCTCTTCCTTTGGCCAAATTGCATTCCCATATCCATAAGTTCCCTTGGTCTCAAACAACCAACGGTTATGATCAAAATCCCCCATGTGGCTTCCCGTCAACACTGGATTTGCAGATTTCATTAACGACAATCTTCTCTCCATCTTTGATGCCCCTGCATTTGGTGGCAGAGGTAGTGGGCGGCTGTCATCCGCTGCCTTCTCATCCAAATCTGTGGCCTTGTAAGGCTCTTTACACCCTGGACAAATCCCACCTCCAGTTTTCACAGCATCAACGTAACAATCCCTACATATCTTAAAATCACATTCACAGGGGAGGATATCTTCACCCCTCTCATCGCTCATCACCTTTCCATCACAACCTGGTATTGCACAAGAAGACCCTTTCGCACCTGCCATCTGGGGATGGCTAGTTTCGGACTCAATTACCTTATCCATCAAATGGGCACGAGTAACACTGTTAAACCCACCCGAAAACAACGAATTCGACACATACTGCTCCTCAACCCTCTGTGTGATCAATGCATCCATGGGTTGATTATCGGGTGTTGGTGGTATCTGCACCGTGTAATTCATGAACTCACCACTGCCAATTTCACTATCAAGATCATCTGACTCTCTTGTGTAGTTGACATATCGGCCTGATGAAGTCCTCCTCACAAATTTTATTTGCATAGGAACTTCCTTTCCCTGCTGTGATTCTGAACGTCCGAATGATCTTGAAGCCATAATATTGAAATATGCAGTAGAATAATAATATATCACCTGTTCCTGAAATTAATAAATGAAAACAATAAAGCAAAATGTATCAGCAATAGAATTCTCAGACAAAGCTTCAAACTTATCCCTTCTCTCTCCCCCCGGAAGACACTGAGTTATCTTAGCAGCATTTTCAAATTCGGTATTTCAAATGCAAATGGGAAAAAATATTGTAGTTAAGATTGTGAAGGAAGAAAGGGGACATTTTCAAAAGATAGGAAATCTTATGCTAGACTAGAACAACAAACTCTTGACTAGCATAAAACAACAAAATGTTGACACAAATTTACCTCGCTTGCAATACACCCTTTATCATTCCAATTTCAGTCTCTATAAAACTTGTTTTGCCCCCCCTCCTCCCGGTATCTCTAGAACTCTACCACCCTTAACATAACCTTCTCCACACTCAAATCTGTCCCTCCACCAAATCAGAAAGAACTTCTCTGAACGAATAACCCAAGTTTTTCCCACCAACCCGAAACCCAAAAAATATAAAATCAAAAAGTTGCAAATTAAGTAAATTGAAGAAAGTACCTATAATCTGGAGAAGCAACAACAATGGACCTTCGGAACATCAAACAGCATTCCCAAAACCCATGTTTGCCCAAACCCAGAACATATAGCTAGAACCCAAGAAAAAGGCAGATGCACAAATGTCCAGACACTTCTTCCTATATGTAAGACATTGTGCGTGTGTATGTATATGTAATAGGGACACCACCATTACTCGTTTTCCAACCCTTTAGTAGTAATAAAATAATTAAGAAAATAATAAAAGTTGAAACGGCTACAAGGAGTGTTAAGAAACATTCAAATCAGAATGCTATTACACACATATACATCCATATAAGTATTAAAGTCACAACTGTCACAAATCTTTCATGGCCATAAAACGTGAGATACGACCCGGTCTCCAATTTCTTCAGATAACTACTACAAAATTTTATTGCATCATTATTATAATAAACACAACATGACTTAATCTCTCTGTCACTTTCTGTATGAGCTAATGAACTATTAACAATTCAAAACAGAGACCAAGTCTGTGACAAAAAATACAAACCTCGAGAACTAGGAAGAATAGTGCCAAAGACAAACACTTCAAACAAAACCCACAGAGACCACACCAAACCCCAACACTTCTAGTAACCCGCAGGCCCTCCACCCACCGACGTAGAACCCTCTTTATCCACAAAGATTTAATTTTTGGGCACTTAAATAAGGGAGAAATTCGATGAATTTAGTTATAGCATAAAACAATGAATGGGTGTCTATGTATGTATAAATGTAGTTATGTATGTACGTGGGTTGCGTTTCTTTGAAGTTGCTAAGATTTTCAGACAAGTGGAACTGTGGAAGCGGGTAAACTGGGCTTGGGCTGCCGCCGCGTCTGCTGGCCTTTGTTTTCTTAATTCTGTGATTCCGTGAAGAAGAGAGAGAGAGAGAGAAGGCGGAAAGCTGGGGAAGTGAAAGGTTATTTCGGGAATTTGAGGGGTCGCTGCTTGCTAGTCGCTTGGCTGTCTTCATTTGCCAGGAAGTTTCTGAAATCCATAACACTCTTTCCAAAAATTTCTTTCCAGAATGTGAGGAAATTAAAAAAAAAAAAAAAAAAACCGAATGAATTCTGGTGTGTTTAAAGTATTAAAAAATAAGATAAATTTGTAATTTGTAATTTTTACAATAAAATAAAAAAATTAATTTTTTAAATTTTTAAATTTTTTTTAATTTATTAGCACTTCAAACAGTACAAAAATATAGAAAATAAATATAACAGAAGAAAGTTATTTTCTTTCTTGAAAACATGGAAAATAATTAAAATAGTTATTTTTATTTTCTTTGTGAAAATAGTATTTACTTGATACTCCCTTAAAGAAAGTCAAACTCCCAAGGAGAATGATTGTTTTTTTTTTGTAAATTTTAACTCCCTCTTTTCTCCATTCGTTCAAATTAATTAAAGCTAAATTTAAACTGATAAATTTATTAAAGAAGATAATATCAAATTAATTTTATTTTAATAAAAAAAAGGTACAACCATATTTCATATGAGACAAGCAAATAATGTAACAAGTCTCGGTTTGGTTGCTAAAAAGTAATAATTTTTTCTTTTTTTAACGTTCAATTAACACCATCAAAAATTGTTAAAAATTTTTTTAGTTTTTTTATCAAATAATTAAAAATTATTAAAAATTTCTTTAATTTATTGTCAAATTACCAAAAATTACTACAAATTCTTAAAAGCTAATATAAAATTTAAATTTTTACTAAATGTATTAAAAATTTTAATGATTAAATTATTAAAAATTCTTTGAAGTCCCATTTTCTTAACAACCAAACGGGCCCCAACGACTAAAGCTAAAACAAAAAGGCCTCTGGAATTATTTTTTTAATTTATTTATTTAGTTAGACCCGAAATGATCGGGTAAAACCAGTGTGCTATTTTCCAAAGCATGCTTTACCTTATTTCTTAAACAATAAATAAGAAAATTTCAACCCTGGTGACAAAAATTGATGACTTAGGTAGCATTAGGAAAATAAAAATTAAAATTAAAAAGGTAATGTTCGTCATGTTAAAATTCAAAAATTTGTACCAGATCTGTACGAATGTGGTATTATTTGTCCGTTCGAATGGTTCTAATTGAAAAAGTAATCAAAAAATTAACAAAAGTTTATAAAAGTTAGTAAAATTTATTTAACTTAAAATTTGAAAATAAATGTGCTAAATACGAGAATGAACAGAAATTGATGAAAATTTATAGAAAATTTGTACAGATTTATAATTTTTTTGTGTTTCAAACATTGTCTTAGTTATGACTTGTATTTTTATTTAGTTTCTAAGTGTGTTTGGAGTGATAAAAAATGAGATAAAATAAAACAAAATGAGATAAATTATGAATTCGTAATTCGTGTAATAAAATAAAAAGTAAATAATTTTTAAATATTTTTAGAAATTTTTAATAAAATTTATCACACGAAAAAATTTTTTTATATATAAAGTATTTTGAACTTCCACGAGCAATAATCTTGTGCAAGATATTATCATGTCCAATTTTTTTATTTCACACAAGTATGTACTTGTTTAATTTTTCAAACTGAATCGATCAATTGACAGCGAGTTGCTGCCAAAATTCTAATTACTGATTCTTTAGGCTTCATTTTCAATGGAAAGTTCTTTTACAAAGTCAAATCCAATTTTCTTTTTCTCAAAATAATAAATAACCAATAAGACAAACAAGTCAATAATTAATGTGATTAACATTTTGTTGGTTTAATAATTAAGATTTTTTTATTAAAAAAATATCATAACAATGACTAATCATTTTAAATAATAAAATTTACAAAATTATATATTTATCGCTCAAGTACCATTATTACATTATTTTTCTAGTAAAAAATTACCGTAAGTAAAAAAAATAATTTTTTTTTTTAAATTCATCACTACTACCGTGATTGCGTTTTGTGTCATATAATTCAAAAGTGTGGTGGAGCGAAAGCAAAAAGTGTATGAGCATCAATTTTTAAAAAAATGTAAGGTCAAAAACATTATCATAAAATTTATTAAAAATATTTAAATATATGCTTGTATGCTTTCAAATTTTTTATACGTACGTGATTAAGTCATATTATCCTATACATAAAGTTAATACAACAAATCTATACGTAGTTATTATATTTATAAGTCATATGGAGGTATTCCATTATCCACCTTGAATGTTTTTACGCGGCTTGATCAGGACAGTGATTCAGCATACTTTAAATTATCGTTACATTATATTAAAAAATAATTTTTTATCAAATTTTAGAATTTGACTAAATTAATTCATAAATCTAAAAATAAATTACATTTATCTTTATTTAACATTTAAGTTATTACAATTAATACTCACAATATTTAAAAGTTACATTTATCTCATATATTTTGAAATGTTATTAATATTGACTCATTTTCGATAAAATCATCCATAAATCTTAATAGAAAATATTAAAATAACTAAAAATTTAAGTATTTTTCTTATTTTATCCATCCACCCTTCACATTTTTATCCATTTTTGGTTACAAAAAATAAGTAAAATTAAAAAGTTTTTAAGGATTTTTGTAAAGAAAGTTGACTAGATGTAAAAGAGAGAGGGATAAAATAAAAAAAAAAAATATTTAAATTTTAATTAGTTTGACATTTTATATTAAGTTTTAATTACTGATTATATCAGAATGGATAAATATTAATAACATTTTAAAATGAAAGAAGTAAGTATAATTTTTAAATATTATGAATTCTAAATATAATTATCTAATTATTAAAGGAAAGCGAGTGTAATTCATTCTAAATCTAATTAGAATTCATTCTAAATTTAAGAATGCAAAAAGACGAGTGTGTTAATTTTCCATTCAAGAATGAAGGATTAACGTGGCAAAGAACAGAGTACCATAGCTGTGAAAATTTTGCTTAATTAGCACAAAAGCCAATTCAGGGATCCGACCAGCCGGTTGAACCGAAACGCGGTTGATCGATCGGTTTAATGTCAGCCATTGAATGGGCGGACAATTATACCAGATTAATTACCCATTAATAAAAAAAATTATACCAGTTTAATCAGCTTTGACCTAAGTGCTGGCAAGTTTTAGACTTGCTTTCGCTGCTTGTGACCTTTAAACAGCTTGTGGTAATAAGTGTAAAACCGGGTCCGCACTTGGTTAGTTTGGGATGCATTTATGGGATATTTGACAAAATAACATTTTATAATATAATCATTTATGATTTATTTTATAAAAATTAAGATGTCATTTGATATACTTATTTTGAATTTATTTTTTATTTTTTATTTAAAAAAATAATTTAAAACAAATTTAATCACTTACTTTTTTAAAATCTGTTTTAAAAAACAGAAAAGATGTTTACACATAGAATACAAAATGACAAAAAATTATTTTGAATGTTTTTAACTCAAAGAAAAAGAAAATGTCAAAAGACAAAATAAAAAAATTTCAAACTAAATATATTTTCTGCTTTCTTTATTTTAAAATTTTTAAAATATAAAACACATAAAATAAAAAATAAAAATACAAACTAAATGCCACATGAATTAATAGCACAAAAATTATTAACTAATCTTCGGTATACTAAGAGGACTTTTTGTGTGCAAAATTTTATCAATTTTGCACACAAAGTTGGCAAGTATCACTATTTTTTTTATGTTGTTAGTAAAAATTTGTAAGAGTTGATAAAAATTAATAGGAGTTGAAGAAAATTAGTAAAAATTAATAAAAAATAATAAATTTGATAAAAGTTACGGAAATTTGATAAAAATTAAAAAAAATTGATAGAAAATAATTTTGCGTTTAGTGAAAAAAATTAAAGCAAATTAGTAAAAGTAATTTTTTTAATAAAATTCGGTAAACTAAACACTTGTAATTGATAAATAATTGAATGAGTAAAATTGAACCACTAATAGAGATTTCTAATCAATTAATCTTGAATGGCCAATCTCCACCATCTGAGGATTGATGAAGAATCGTCTTCTTTTTTTTTGTGAAAAATAATTCAAAACCATAGCACTTACCTCTCAAGGACATTAATAAATTTTAATTTTATAAAATTTCAAATGAGTCCTAGACATAATTATGTATTTTATATTATGTTTATTAAGTCAACTCTGGGCTAGTTCTAATTAATTATATTATATATTATATTTTTTATGTTGATTCAAATTGAATTATTTTTAATTTAATTCAATTCTTTTATCTATTAATTCAGTAATCAAATTGAAAATTGCTGATTTTTTTTTTTTTTTAAATTTAAAATGCACCCTTTGCAAGAAGTTAAGAACACATCAAAAAACCTAAATCATAAGACTACCAGCGGACCCCTCAAGTTGTGAATCAAAAGTTGGGGCGTTTGTTCCCCAAACACGCAAAGCAGCCAAAGACGAATTTTGAAACGTAAACCCTCCCAAGTTCCCAAATCGGTGCTCTACCGCGGTAAGTTGTAAGAGATGCTAGCTGTATTCTACACGCGAAGCCCGTGCCCCGCTGACTCCTGCGCTAGAACTTGACAGGCAACCATTGTACATAAATTCTCTCCTATTTACGCAATTAAGATATTATTGTCATACTTTAAAGTTGTTCTCACTCGGGACACTATTAACTTATGGTAAAACGATAATTTCTAAATTAACATATATATTGTGCAATAAATATAGGACCGGGGCGGTCTCGGGAGACGAATAGGGGCGTGTCATTCGTAAGAATGTGTTGGAAGTAATAAAAAGTGAGATAAAATAAAATAAAATAAAATAATTTATAAATTCGTAATTCGTGCAGTGAAATAAAAAGTAAATAACTTTTAAACATTTTTAAAGATTTTTTGAGTTTTTTTTTTTATTTTTTAGCATATCAAACAATGCTTAAATTTTAAAAATTCTTTAATATTTCATAAATTTTAATATTTTTTTTTTTATAATAGTGTTTGATATCTTAAGTTTTGAAAATATTTTAATATCTTATAAATTTCAAGATTTTTTTATATAATATAATGTTTGTTCCTCCAAAATTTATAAATTTTACGTTACTATTCACTCAGTACAAAATTTTTTACATTGATTTTCTCATCTAAAATTCTGAGTCCACTACTATATAAGGAGATGATCATGATATTCTTACAAAATCTTCCAGCACTCTATTATAGAAGAAAATTATATTCACTTACAATGTAGTGCTAGAAATTTTGTTGGGAATGCCAATGTCATGTACTTATAGATAATAAATATAAATATTCAAACTTGAACCGATCAATTGGATTCTCAATAATAACATTTTTTTTATGAATTGTGTGTAGAGAAAAATTTACCCCCAAAAAAAAAAAAATAAGGGGCATCCTACGTCAAAAGCAACTTTCATCCATTCTTCAATTTAAATAATAATTTGAAACCTCCTTTTTATTTAAAAACAATAAATAGAAATAATAATAAACTATATTAATATATACGTTTCCACACAAACGAGGGTAAATGTTATGCATAAATAACATTATTGTATAATTACGCCAGTCCAAGTAAATAGTACACTTTCAAATTATTTAAAATATATCTTTATAATCTTTTATAATTAATTTTTACCCTATCAAAACTTTTAGGATTTCAAATATAATGTAATTATTATCAGGTAATATTTACTCATTGATTTTAAACATAAGTATTATAAATTTGTTATCCTATAAACTTGTTATCCTAATAATCATTATCTAAGTAACAATTACTCTATAATATTTTACTCTTAAATTTTTTATCTCGTACCAAACATGTTCCAAGGATTATAAGGGGAAAAGAGAGAGTCACTGGGGTTACTATAGTTTACCTTGGATAATTTTTTCCTTTCCTGTTACATGGTTAGTGAAAAAAACACATATTCCTAATTAAGTTATCTGTGTTTTTAGAAATATCTCCAACAACATATATTTTTCCAAGTCTTGCTTGAAAATGGGAATTGAATGAATGGCTCCAGAAAATTCCTCATGTTTGCTGCAAGTAGTTTAATTAAGAAGGGTAATTTAGGAATTTAAGAAAAGAATTTCGCGTCGTTTGAGTGTAAGAGTAGAGTTGTCAAACTACCCCAAAAAAAAAAAATATTATATATATATGTATATTAATTATGTTACGATCAAAATGGGCGCGTTTGGC
>JAVXUM010000004.1:4955608-4967136 GCA_035590655.1 Pouteria glomerata
CCCAGACAGAATTCCCGACCTCCATGATCGGACGTTTGGAAATCGGGAACGGGCGCTCGAGGTCGATAATGTGCGCTCGGTCGGTTGGACCGGTTGAACTCATCCATTCCCTCAAGTTCACAACAGCCGGGATTGATCGGGTCGGCTAAACGTTGGGTCGGTTAAATGGTATCGCTCAGTCGGGTTTACCCTATCAGAGACTTTTTCTGAATATTTCTCACTTTTTGTTGGTCAGACAAACTAAAATTTATCCCTCGATCGCTTGCCATTGCTTTATAAACATGCAAAAAGAGCAACTGTGCTTGACTGAAGATACAAGAAAACAAAATAAACCGAATTAATTATAATACAACATGTGGAAATTGATAGAGAAGTGGTGAGACACCCAAATGTTATAATCACTTACATAAAATATCCTATAAACTTTTCATGCCCAAAATTTTCATTCATTTTTCATGTTCATTCTTTAGACCCAAAATTTTCTTCCGCCTTCAGGTTTCAAATAATTTTGTACAACCCTCCCTTATTTTATTAATATATAAATATTTACATAGATTTATGTTGTCTTCTGTAGTACGTTACTTCGTACATCCTGATGAATTAAAAATGGTAAAAAAAAAAAGTATGATACTTGGTTTTAAAAAAAAAAGTTAAAAAAATTAAACTTTTATTAATTTTTTCTCTTTCTAATTAAATTTTGTTAGGTATCACCTTTACACTAACTTTTTATTTTTATTTTAGCAATCTAAACACCCCTTAAAATTTTATTTAGGGACCATTTAGAAGTTTAATTGTTATTAATTTTTTATTTTTTTGATCAAAAGTTGATAGTTGAAATTTTTAATGTGTTTCGTAAAATAAGTAATAATTTTTAACAATTTTGAATGTATGGTAAAATGTTTTATAATTTTTAACAATTTGTCGTATATTTGGTATAAATTTTAGTAACTTTTGAAATGAGTAAGTTATTGTATTTAAGCAAAAAAGTGATAAAAATTAATATTTTGCCAAGCACTGAAGAAACAAAAATTAATAATTTTTGTTGAAAATTGATTCACCAAAGAGCAGCTTAACATTGTATAAGAGTACTAATAATAACTCGTGCCAATGGTATTCAAACAAAATTAATATTAAGTTTCCCATATATAGAGCCTGTTTGGAGGCTTAAAAAAATACAAAAAACTACCAAAAGTTGAGTTATAATAGTAATTTAGTGTCTAGTGAAGCCTTAATTTTTGTCACTTTTCTGCTCTATTACAGTAAATTATTATTACAACGGGTCTTACTTTTTTTCCTGCTTTTCTACTATGTTACAGTAAAAAATTTTATCAAACACACAAAAGTTATCATTTTTCTTCTCTGCTACAATAACAATTTTATCAAATACTTAAAAGTTACACTTTTTTTGCTAAAAATTTTACTTTTATTTATCAAACATACCAAAAATTACAATTCACAAAAAACACAAAAAACTACCAAAAGTTACTCAAAATTTTAGATGTCAAACGCCGTAATAGTTAAAATTTTGGACAAAAAGTTAAAATCGAAAAAACTATGGTAATCGGTATGTTTTAATTTTTTTTCGAAACTTTAGGATCTAACAACTACTACATATGTTTTGGTTTCTCTCTAATTAATTTTGATAAGCACCATCAAAAAAACATAAATTATCGTAATTTACTTTGAAAGATTCAACTCTCTAAAAATCAAAATTTGGCAAAATTTAAATTAATAGTTTTAATTTGCATATGATATTCACTCTTAAAATAGAGCAAAATTTAAAATATTCAAACCGTTTTGTGAAATATATGATAGTAGAGTTTACTAAAATAAGATTGAACAAAAAGTTAAAATATTAAAATGATCTTAATTATTGAATAAAAAAGTAATTTATAATTATTAAATTTTTGTTTGAGAAAAGACCATTTTCAAAAGTCTTCATATTTTACTATACCGACCACACTTTCTAGTTTAGATGAATTAATTATTTTGTTAAGCGAGGAAGTCCGCATCCGCTACCCGAGAGTGCGTTCTAAGTGAAACTCGCCCATGTGGCCCTATCCGGTAAAGAACCACGGAGAGGTAAACCAGCCTAGTCAAGTCTCAGCTGACCAGCTCAACCGAAAAGGTCAAGGGCAATTTTCACATTAGATAATTGAACTTATGACCAAGGCCAGTGGAATCCTCTGCCATGACCAACTCAGTTACCTGAAGGGTGTAGATGAATTAATTATTATTCGGCCATTAAGCGGGTCAAACCGTGCACTCGTTCCTCAGGTCCTCGAGACGCTTAGAGGAGCAGCATGCTCAAACACGTTGCATAAATAAATAAAAGAAAAAAAATTATTCAAATATTGGGCACACGAAATAGAGGAACAAAAATATTAGAAGTTAAAATACTTTTTATAAAAACTTTTTTGAATAAAAAACTATAAATTTTAATTAACAAAATTATCCTTTAAAATCCACTTAATTTATGAAGCTGAAATCCCCTCAGATTTTATAACAGTGTTATTTTATTTTAATAAATTTATAAAAAATTTATTTTAATATAAAACATAATTTTTCTTGCCTCATATATCCATGCTAGTTTGTTAAACTTCGTTAACATTATAAATATTAATTTTAAAATAGATACATTATTATAAATTAATAGTTTAATTAATTAAAGAATAAAAGTGTAACGTTTCTAATTAAATCGAAATGAAATAATGTGTAACATTTTTCAAACTTTAAACTGTCATATTTTACCTCTTGTGTTTTTGAAGAGTCCAGCATTGCCCATTTTCATTATATTTATTGATAAAAAAGTTACATATTTATAATAAATTTGCAGCGTTTTTGGTCACTTTTTTTAGCAGTAAAAGAATAAAAAAAATTAAACCGATTTCAAATAAAAAAATAATAAAATTGAACGATTTACAAATACAACCATCAAAATGTGATTTGAGATAAAATAAAAGAATTACAAGTATATAACTCTTTCGCAAATGATCACTTTAACATTAACATAGAAATAGATAATATTTAGGTTCTGTTTGTCATCTTTCCAGTTATTCAACTATCAACTACTCAATTTTTTTTGTCTTTTTTTAAAATGACTAAACTTACCCTCTTACATTTTAATTTTTTTTTAAACTTTGAAGGGTAAAACTATCAAATTAGCCGAAAACTAAAAAATTAACTACTAAAAAGTTAACTTTTTTTTTTTTCCACACACAAAAAAATGTAATTTTTTTTTTTTTTCCAAACCAAGCCTTAACTTCAAATTGTCTTTCCTAAAAATTGTCAATGTAAAATGATTGACTCATAAGTTAAGTTTGATATTATTCTGATAGTTTTGTTTTCTAGAAGAGGCTTGTAAAGTTGTTCTACAATAAATAAATCACTATCCATCGGAAAGAAATTAAATAATTCTCTATGTATGTGGGAGAAAAATTAAGATGGTAAGTCGAAGCTTCCTTGAATGATTTGGCTTGTCCAACTTTTCCCCGTTGTCTCAAGGAGGTTTACTTGCTGCGTGTGGCCAAATTTCTTCATTTCATTTGGTGGGAAATCAATAGAAAACCGGCAATAATGGGAACTAAAGCTGATCCTACTTTCTTATTATGAGACAAAGTCATATTTCTAAAATTTGACAAAGACCACCCATTTTTGTCCTTAAGAGTCTTGAGAAAAACACACATACACACACATATATATATATATCTTCTCCATGAAAAATTTTAAGAATATTATATTTCTTTATTTAAAATGTGATATTCCCTTATGTATTATGCAAAATATTTCATTATCATATATAAGATGCATTTAGAGTAACAAAAGGTGAGATAAAATAAGATAAATTATGAATTCGTAGTTTGTACAGTAAAATAAAAAATAAATAATTTTTAAAGTTTTTTTAGTATTTTTTAATATTTTTTGTTATTCCAAATAGAGCCATAGTATAACATATTCTATTTTCATTTATAACTTATTCTATACCTTGTACAATATATCTCTAGACCTATAAATATTTGTACATTTTTTTTTTGTTAATTAAAATATAATATACAGAATTCATTCTCTCTCAAATTCTTGCTCCTTTCCCAATAGGGAGAAGTTGATTTAATTTTGTGTTTTGAGACAACTAAACTACTGTGGTGAAAAACTATCCTAACCTAGTAAATTTTAGAGAAATGGTAAACTCTATGCAGCTTTTTTTCTTTCTTTTTTTTTTTTTTTTTTTTTTGGGGTATAAAATGTAATTGCAACTTGCACTAAACAAACTAGTAATCTGACTTTTTGGTTTGGGAGTGTTTTAAGTATTGAATTTAATTAGTTCTCCAGCAAAGCCATCTCTCTCTCTCTCTCTCTCTCTCCGTGAAAGGTTGAGACATCTGACAAACATTCAAAAACCGCATGCATGCAACTTTGTCCAGACATACATCCCCGAAACTATTCAAAACTGATGGCCTCGTTCTATTTGTTCTGAAAATGTCGGCGATGTTGGTTTCTGGGTAGCATAATTGGGTCCTTGAATTAAAATATAAGGGTTTTAAGTTTACCCATATATTTTTTTAATTAAATTAAAATTTAACAATTTAAATTTATTTATATATTTTTTTAATTTAAAAAATATATAAATGAACTTAAACCATTAATTTTAATCAAATAATTCGAGTTCACAATCTCCAACCTGATATTGCCACACGATATCATTCCTCCAGAAGCGCAGGATCGTGCGCTGCAATCGTTAATACAAAAGCATTTTGGTAATCAATGCAATGTTTTCTATGTCCATTAATGATTTCTAACTTTTTAGTTCTTGAAACCCAAGTGCTCGTGGTCGCAATTTAAGTTTACGTGTTATAAACGTGTTAATATAACACTTCTCATTTATTAAATAGGTTACATTACATGATACATACAACTCGTTTAATAAATATATTAAATTATATAACATATATAACTTAAGTAAATCGTATGACTTGACACAATTAACAAGATTTGTAATTAAAAATTTTATATTTTATATATTATAAACATACTAATAGGCACGGTCGAAACTACTTCACCTAAACACATGTACACTTATCAAATCATATAAACTGAATTGTTATATAGATATTTATCTGTTATTATAACTAATATGTAAGATATATAATTAATCATATTTTTTAAATTAATCATTAATAAAATATAAAATAAAAGACCTAAATTGCAACATTAAAAAAAAAAAGAGAGACATAATGATAATATTAATACAATTACTACTTCATAGCATAATTTAAATAACTCTAATTAAACAGATCGACGTAAGTAGGTTGATCTATAATTATCCATTTCAAATTTATTTATGACAAATCTAACATCAAATAATTTCGTATCATGTCATACCGTATTCACAAATCATGTCGTACATTATTAGTCCTACCATGAGCCAAATTCACTAATCCAATGCTTTCCATCTAAATGAATGATTTCCAACTTTGTGGTTCTTATAAGCCCATGAGCCACATTCACCGCTTTGAAGGCACAAAAGCAATAGTCCTAGTCTTTATCTTTTGTGTTTAGGTGGCTGTGACCTAGTAAACAAAGGTAGGTGCTCATCATTAGATTTTGACATTGTGGTATTTGGGTTTTGAATCGATCTTTGCCTTTGCCCAATTTGTTGTAATTCTATATATATATATATATATAATATGCTAAATATTAGGTGAAACCACAGCTTATGATGTTGGCTGCAGCTTCCGATGTTTGAATACGTGAAAGATGACTAGGTTTGGTAGACTCTAAATTGTTGTTGAAATAGAGAGTTTGGTAAGAAATTACCTGCCCAAGGTTATTTTTATTAGGAATCAAAAACCGAAGCTTGACAACATAGGAGCCAAATAATATCCTTAATAATTACCACTAGTTTGATGACTAACATCTTGAATAGAGGGAATGTTTTGACAATTAGGATCCTGTTCATTTGTGTTTACACTCAAATATTTTAAAATTTATTAAATATATTAAATAATTAATTAATTAAAAAAATTGTTCAAGTCCATCAAATTTGTATTAAGACACGCTTTGGCAATCCAATTTTCGGCAGGAAAAAAAAAAAAAAAAAAAGCAAAAGTTACTTCTTGGACATTTAACAAAATACTAATTTTTACCACTTTTTTACTCAATTACAGTTACTTATTTAACTCTAAAGTTACTAAAATTTATCAAAAATTATTAAAAATTTTATCGAATATTCAAAAATTGTAAAAAGTTATTAAAAATTACTACTTCACCAAAAACATCAAAAATTAAAACTAACAACTTTGAAAAAAAAAATGTAGCTAAAAATTAAACTTTCAAATGACACCTAAAATATAAAATATCCTTTTCGTGTTCAGATTTGTATTTCTTTCAATAACTCCATCCTTTTATGGCTCAATAACTCCATCCTTTTATGGACGATATTCTTAGCGCGTTCTCATGGGCCACTCCAACAATGGGCTAATAGGTTGGTGACTGGGGGCACTATGTCATGGGCTGCATTGGGAAAGACCTGGGCCGGCCCATTTTCTGATCATTTGGGATGAGATGTGTTTGATTAAAAGCTTCAAAGAAGCAAAACAAAAATTTTAAGACAGCAGCACAAAAATATCAAAGTTACTAGAAATCAAATCTCATCAGGAAACCATATAATTTCAAACTGTCTTATCTTTCAACGTTCAACCACTTCCCTCTTGTTTCCAACACTACTGCACAAATCTGAGGGGTGTCATCAAGTTCCAGTAATATGTGTATATATATATATAACACATTGCTTTTTTCCCCAGTCCTGTTTTGAAACTGCTATGTATACCAATAGTTTAACTAACACCAGCAGAGACATTTTACGCAGCATGGTACCCAGAATTTCGGACATTTACACTGCCATTTTGGACACTTAGCCCGGCAAAAACATTTCATGCAGCTTGGTTTCGAGCATTCCGGGCACTTGGGGCACCCGAGCTTAATCCTGCAGCACCTATTGGCGGTGGAGCATTCTGGGCATTTGGGGCATCGGAATTTAATCCTACAGCACCTCTTTCGCAGTTGGAGGTTCTGCCTGATCTTTCGGAGACGGATTTCAGTTGTGATATTCTCCATCTCTTTGATGAACTTGCAAAGATGGCAGATATAATCTGGGTACAACTCCAGGTTGCAGTGTCCACCTCCTTCAACCCATAAAGGCTCGTAAGGGTCCCCAGCCATTTTCCACAGTCCATTGCCATGTAACCAATTAACAACATCATCTTTCGTACCCTACAAATGATACTGGCACTCAGTTTAATGGATAAAAAAAAATGTAAATGTAGGAGCTTACATCAGACACATCAAATGTACATGTGTAAATGTTATAGTAGAAGACCTCATAGGAGGTTAAGACGAAACAAGTGCACCGAGGCGATGTTAAATAGCAAAAAATCCATATGAAGAAAGAACAAGGTCTGTCAATTTCAGCCATCTGAAAAAAGCCACACATAATAGCATCCAAACAGGAGAGATTTTAAAATGAAGTAAACTACTTGAGGCTCGCTTGAGTTTGATTCGGTCATAGAGTCGCTCGAACTCAAGTTGAAATGAACTAAACTACTTGAGGCTCACTTGAGTTCGATTCAGTTACAGAATCGTTCGAACTCAAGTTGAAAGACAAATGAACCGATTTGAACAAAGACTCGCTCGAACTCAAGTTGAAATAAACTAAACTACTTGAGGCTCGCTTGAGTTCGATTCGGTCACAGACTCACTCGAACTCAAGTTGAAAGATAAATGAACCGACTTGAACAACAGATTTAAGTTCGTTACTGTTGAATCCAACCAAAGATTGACTCAATAAACTAATACTTGATAAATAAAGTATAAAATATCAAATTATTGAAACTGGACTCGAGATTGATTCAACAAGAGTTTTGCATGAGTTCGACTCGAAATATAAATGAACATAACCTTAAATATAGTTAAGTTAAACAAGGACAATTCAAACAGTCTATTACTCGACTTGGTTCGGCTCATTTACAGCTTTTTAGGGAGGATGTTAACTTAATTTCGTTCTTGTTACAAGGGAAGAAAATAGTTGATATGTAGATATAGCCAGACGGAAATTGACCAGTCACATCAATTAGCCAAACCACAAATCAAAACATGCATTAATAAACATGGCACGAGCAGAGTGATTGTGAAAACATGATTTTAGAAAAAGAAATGTCCTTTCTCCAATCCTTAGAAAGGAGAAATAGTCATTAATATCATCATCTTTCAGGAACTTAGGATGAATTACTTGCATTCCCTTACCAGATATTTAATATACTGGTCTATTTTTAGGACATGCTAACGCTTTGGAATGAAAAAATACGATAGTAGTACTAAGTTTCATAATACACAGACCAGTCCCACAGACGATAGATGCAAACATTGAACTTCACGATATTTATGATTACCAATAGAATATTGACCAAATAAATCAAACAAACAGGGAATGCATTCCCAACCATGTAAATTGCAAAACATTTTGTTTTTAAACAGCTCCATCTAGCTTTTTGAAAAAAAAAAAAAAAAAAAAAGGATTCTGTCTATCACATCCAAGTGATTTGAGGAGAGGGCCAAAGGATAACGAAAAACAGGACAAGTCAATCACATGATATGTCGAAAGCTGCAAGAGGAAGTAATAAAAAATAAATCAAGCAATTTAAATGGAAAGAGTGATTGATATCACCATTCCTTTGGACCATCCCTCCGAAAAAGAAAACTATAACGAGCCATCTACTTGAAAGCAAAGCTCTGCGGTTAGTTTGAGGAACAAAAAAATGCAAACCAAAATGATTGAAGCACAAGAGCTAAAATGCCTTTAGTTGCCAAGAAGTACTTACATGTATCACTAGAACAGGGCACTTCACCTTCCGAATTTTGTTAACATTCTGCATCAACCAAAACAATTAACAGCTTGCAATAGCAGGGGGAAAAAAAAAGCACAAAGCATAGAATGCCCAGAACCAGACTAATATGTTGAATAATATTATTAAACAATTATACACTGGAAATAACATGGAATTGCCAATTTCAACCTCAAAAGGAATTAGCCCAGATTTGTTTCCTTAGTTTTCTTTTATATTCTTTTGAATTTGTCTTGTAAGACTTAATTTATTTCAATTTTAATGCTGAGTAGCTAGTTTCCTTTGGTCCCAAATTCAATGTATATGAGGATCGAAATGATATCAATTCCTAAGTACTGTCCAATATTCATGCATAATCTCTCTTCATACGCTATGACAGAGTGGTCAAATTATGATCGCATAATAATTTACAAGAGTTTCACTACAAAGAATATCACCAAGGATTTAACTCTTTTAATCAACCCACTATTGTTGATCAAACATATGGGAACCAACCAATATGAGTTTTTTTCACCTTATAAATATCGAAGCAAAAGGTGAACTTCACATGGCAGACTACACGAAGGCCAGAAAGAATGGCACTGTGCAGAATTACGCCCCTCAACCTTGGCAATTTAGCTGCTAAATGCAAAGTTGGTCCACTTCCAACTGACTGCCCATAGAGAATTATGTCTTCCTGGCTAACTCCATATTCTGTTTCCAGACACTCATATACTGCCTCTATGTCTGCATATGTATTGGATTCGCTTGGCTGGATTACATAAAAGGAAAAGTTAAAACGCAATACAAGGAGCTAAATGAGAATAAGCATTCCTATTGCTAAGCCTTACAAGAGGGTTATCAACGAAAAGAAAATATTTCCAATAAGATGACTCAAAACCAATTGGAAACCATTAATAGAGTTTTTCCTTTTCATTTTGGATGGTCAGCAAGTACGGTTTACTGAAAGCATTCTGCATAAGTTCACAGAGCTACATTGCTTAGACACAAACTGAGTATTAAACTTACATTATAGGTAATAAATAAAGGATTAACAACATAAAACCAAAACAAAGTCCTGATAACATCTAAAATTTGGAAATAAATCTACACTAAGACCTAGGCCCTTTTTTATTATCAGCGAATTTATCAACCCTCTCAAGCCATTCTCAAACTTCAACTGGGTAATCTTGAATTTTCACCCTTTTTTAATGAATAAAAGATTCACAAGGGATACCTCTAACAATCAAATCGATACCGGACTCCCACTGTTCTTTTGCAGTACATATAAGGTATCAGATTCTAAGAGTTGGAGCCACAAGTGCCAAAAAAGAGGCATAATACTCACAACAGAGAAATATAACGGCATACCTTGCCAGTAGAGGCTCCATAGCCAGAATAGTCATATCTGCATATGAAATTGAAGAGGAGATTATCAATGCCGTACGCTCTAACACTAAATCTGGATGAAGGATTTGTCAGGAATAAGAAAACAGTACAGAACTGAAATTACTTATATATAATTAATTTCATGATTAATTAAACAAAAAATTACTATCTTTGGACATATATCTATTTTTTTTCTTTCCAATTTTCCTAAGCTGACCACAACAAATAAATATACCAAACTTCTTTTGTTTCATTTGGTTTCCCTGACTTTTATTTGCTTCGCTTTCCCCTCCTCAAATGTGAGTTGCATACACAATATAAAGCAATTGATAGAGTGAAGCATTATTAATTGAAAATCATGAAACCATTGATTGCACCCACTCGTGATGAACAGAAATATATATATATTTCTTAAAAACCCGAGTAAATTTGGTTAGTACCATGTGGGAGAGATTAGATCCAGAAGAATCCACTAGAATAAATGAACAAGGCAAAAAAAAGTACATCTTATCTCCAGAAACAGTGTCTCTTAAATGACAAACAATGTTGTGAAAGTAAGGAACAAAATTCACCATGCCCAAAAGGCACAACCCCCAAAGAGAAAGCAAGCTGTTGAGAAAAGCTCCTGACCACGCAAACACAGCAACAAAATTTCTCTTTACAAAGACGTGTGAAAATGAAATTACCAAAAAAAAAAAAAAAAGAAAAAGACGTGTGAAAATGAAATACACGAAAAGGTCAAAAAGACTGGAAAGAACAACTTTACTTTTACTTTCTAATTGTTGGAAATGAGGAAAAAAAACAACCCAACGCAGTAAAATGGCAGAAGAACAACAAGCTTAAGTTGAAACCATCACGTCATTGAAAGAACCAAGAAGACCACTTGAAAAGTAAGTTATATTGTGATCCATTTAACTGTAAACGATTACAGGAATAGGGGGAAATGTGAGATTTACTTGAAATCTAGAGAGGGAGATACAGCTCACAACCCACATTATTTATAAGATTGAACATATCTAAGATTAAGATTTTCCACAATCAAAAGAGAAACTGGAAAAATGAATAAATATAGGCGAAGAGAGAGAACCCCGAAATATGTGTAAGATGTATAAACATACACAGCCACATATATATATATATATATGAGAGGAGGAGAGGAAAAGACAGACCCCATGAGATTGACTCTGAGATTGGCCTTGAGCTGAACAAAGAGGTCGTAGAGATGGCCGAGATCAGCTGCATTACCATGAGAGTAGAGCAGGG
>JAVXUM010000004.1:4987561-5009270 GCA_035590655.1 Pouteria glomerata
GATTTGTGATAAGAATATCAAAGAACCAATGTGGTTGTATGCCACACACACAAACACACACACACACAGAGCAATTTTCTTCACATACTTTTTATTGATTTGGAGAAAGCATACAAAGTGACAAGGACATATATGACAAAGTAGTTATTAGCATAAGAACTATTGATGGTGATACAAATGATTTTTCCAATTACAATTGGTTTGCATCAAGAACCCACTTTATGCCTTTATCTTTTCACTTAGCTATTGATGGAATTAGCAAGCATATTCAATATGAAATCCATTGGTTTATGTTGTTCGAAGATAATATTGTACTGATCGATGAAACTAAGTGTGAGATTAATCATAAGTTAGAACTTCAAAGACAATTTAAAGTCCAAAGATTTTAGAGTAAGTAGAACTAAAATACAATATATGAACTGTAGTGAAAATTAAAGATCACAAATGCAATTCCGTATTTTGGATTAATTATCCATGAAAATGGATGGTAACAATCTGAATGGTTGAGATGGAGGAATGTCTCGGGTTTTTTATATGACTATAAGATGTAAGAAAAAATTTATAACATGGTTATAAGGCTAACTATGTTCCATGGTAGAGAGTATTGGGTCATGAAAAAGCACTCTTATAAGGTGAAGTGACAAAAATAAGGCTTCGTTTGGGAACCAAGCACTGTAGCAATGCCAGCTACTTGAGTTTATTGTAGTAGCTAAAAGCAATTAATTTTTAAATTACGAATTTGCCCTTTCTTCGTGTTTCCATCTCTGCGACTTGATATCAATAAAATGGGGTCGACTCTTTCAAGAAAAGGAGTCGACTCCTTCAAGTAGTCAGCATGTGATGCAGTAATCCAATAAATGGGGTCGACTCCTTCAGGAAAAGGGGTTGACCCGATCTTCAGTAGGCATGTGAGTCCTTATACGAATAAAAGAATCGACCCCTTCTGACAGTCGTCTTGTGATGCCATAATCCAACAAATGGGGTCGACCCCTTTCACTGAATTGGTTGACCCATTCTTTTAGTTTCGAGCTGCTGAGACAATTGTGTGTTCAAGTGTAATTTTGAAAAATAGTATCAAGTATCAAGGGCACAAATGTCATAGATAAATATTTTAAAAAAGTTAGGGCAAAAAAAACTAGCTAGCTTGGCTTCCCAAACACAAAAAAAAATTAGCTTTTTTGTAACTAGATAGTAACCACCTACAAAAAAGCTAACTTTTTTAGTTTCCAAACCAAGCCTAATAATCGAAGATGAATGTGTAGTAAAATAAAAAAAAAACATGCGATAAGAAATGCATACATTCAAAAGAATGTTAAGGTAACATCGATAGAAGAGAAGTTGATAGAATATTGCTCAAGACAAATTGAGCATGTCCAACGCAGACATAGAGATGCACTAGTACGAAAAAGTAATTGGATCCAAGTAAAATGTGTAAAAAGGGCACGAGATAGACCTAAGGCGTGAATTGAAATTGTGAAGAAGTATCTAACTTTAAATAACCTCATGAAAAAGATTAACTCTTAACATAAATGAATGGACAAAAAGGATTTATGTACCCGACTTCAACTAGTTTGGGACTAAAGCTTTTGTTGAACTAAGTTGAGTATTTGATTGATTAGAACGTTCTATTAAATACAATCAATTCAACTTATCCTTTTCGCAACTAAATGGGATTGGCTACATGGATCCTTTCTCTATATTCTACTCGGTCACTTCCTCTGCAAAATCATATTGAGCCATTTCTTTATTATTTTTACCACGTTCGTTTTAATCTATCCGGCCCCCTTGCACTACCCACAATTCGGATACTCTCCTTTACCAATTGGTGCATTGACCTAACTCCGCTGTAAGTAACCAAACCAACTTTCCATTAATGTATCTCCAATTGACGCTATCTATAACCTCATGAATCCTGTCATTCCTAATCTAATCTTTTTCCTTTTTACCACACATCCGCCTTAGCAATCTCATCTCAACTACATTTATTTTATGAACATATTTTTTAGTTGTCTAACATTCTAAACTATATAACACAACAGGTCTAACCAATAAAATTTTCCTTTAAAACTTAAAAAGGTGTTACAAGGCGATTAGAATGTTCTAGTTAATATACACAACAATAAATAGTTATGTCCAATGTGCTCCTCACTTCAGTTAGGTCTACCCCTTGTCTTGTGCCTTGGCTCATAGATACTTATCGAGTTATTTCACTTTGAGCCTTAAACTACACATTATAGTATCACTAAAACTCTTTTAAATCTTGAGAAGGACAACAAATGGACAAAACAGGATCCATTTATCCAGCCCCAAATAGTTGGACAAGGCATTGCTAAATTATAACAGAAAACAGAAGCTAACAACCAATATAAGAAAATAGAAGGCATAGTAGGTGAAGCTAATTTTTTTGTGAAGCCACCAGTTTTGGTGAAACTTTTCCCTTAATAACCCTTGACGACCCATAACTATATAAAACTTAAATATATGTACAAGTAATGTTTCAAAAATCATTGTCCATTTAAGTAATTTTACTCTGAAATTTTGTTTTACAGTCGTTGAATAACTTCCCTCTTTAGAAAGAGATGTTTGCAAGTGGGTAATAATCATGTGCATCACATATGCACGTACCTCTAGTGGTTATAGATGCTAACCCTGGAGCCAAATGCGTTACCATTAAAAGGCATAATATGAAGTTCTATAGTATTATGTCTAAATCCTTTATTTCTACATTATAAATTCACTGGATATTAAGTTTTACAGTTTGAGAAAATCAAATCTCCACTCATAAATTGAATTTCAATTCAACAACTATATGCATGTATAAGGCCTCAGTGATGATCCTGCCAATTAAGGGCATTGAGAGGCTCGACTAATATAAAAATAAGCTGAGTGCAAACATCATCCAAAACTGCGAACATGATAGGGTAAAGAAAATAACAGATGCACCTCAAAAGCAAAGCCATTTCCTTTAAACTTCTTGTATTAGCTCTTTTTTTCGTCTCAGCGAGCTCAGGAACATCATACATGTGCTTTTTTGAGTACACACACAAAAGATTCCTGGGGAAAGAAATGAAAGGGTAAAATGTATGGAGTACTAGGCATACAATCGGATTTTAATTACTTCCATTGCACAGGAAAAAGTTTCTTGAGCACCTTCCCATGCTGAAGGGCTTGCAAAGAGGATCGGTTACAACCCTATCTCCAGCAATATAGGTCTGCAAAACATCATTTTGGTTATAAGTCAAACAAAAGTTTTTAATGCACAAATGCTGAACTGTAGGCTGTGCACAGGAACCTTACAATCTTCTCAGCAATGCGTGGATGTGTTGCTTCAAGCAGCAATGCAATAACAGCTGGATCTGCCTCAGTTTGGTGGTTGGAAATCAAGACAATATTGTGCCCCTGCATTTTATGATAAAGTAGCACTGATTACATCCTAAGAATGCAGGAAAAATAACATCAAGAATACAAAAACAAAAGGAAAACCATAAAATAACAAATAACAGTTTAGCTAACACAATCATCTAAAATTATTCCAAACCCCAAAACAGCTTTCAAAAGCAGCAGAACAACCATGTTGTTGTTCCTTTTGTCAGTTTTAGTTTCCTTAAAAAAAAGGCTAATTAGAAGAAGACGAGGAGGTTAATAGACCTTTGTCAGCTGTTCCTCTTACTAAGCACGGATCCATAATCACTAACAAAACCAAGCTATCAAGTAAACCAGGGACAACTAATCATTTATCCCACAAATATCACTAGGTCTTCTGGCCATCTACTGTAACAAAATCACTGATGATATGACTTGACAGCTAACTCCCAACCAAGTTCCAACCATTATCTATTGTCACATCGTGCTGAGTGATCAGACCCTGAATTGAGTGTTAAAAATTTTGCTGGATATATCATTTAGAAATGTTAGGTTACACAAGCATTAAGGGCAAGTTTGATTCAGGGGATAAGGATGCAGGATTGGATAACTAATCGTATGTCACAACTTATCCCACATTTGGTTCAATTTTAGACACGGGATAAATAATCTTGGTGGAATGATTTACACCCCATATGATGGACCACCTAATTCCAAGGAGGTGGTGGGATAAAAATCATGGGATAAGACGGGGTGGAATAAGGTTATGCAATTATCAAAATACCTTTAACTTATAGATATCAAAATACCCTTTTCATTATATATTTAATAAGATATTAAATTATATTATATTTTTATAATATCAAATTAATATAATATTGATATTATAATACGACATTATATATTATAATTATATAGTACTATTTATCATAGTATAACAATATTATATTTAAATATAATATTATATTATAAATGGTATCTTTTTAATATTTTAGTAGTACAATATAATATTTATTATCATATTAATATTAAATATATTATTTATATATTTATAATAAATATATTATCATTTAGTATAATATAATATATAATATAATATTTTACTATAATAATGTTATATAATATTTACTAATATTTTTTTCTTATAAATAAATAAAGATTGCATTGAAAAGGCATCAAGAGAGTGTCGCCCAATAACAATTAACAAAAGGATTGACTTACAAAGTCAAAGTGTAACCAACTTCTATATGAAAAAAGAGAACTATGCATCTCTTGGCCTCTACCCTGGGTACTCAACTAATATTATTACAATATCACTATATAATATATGGTATATTATTTATTATAACTATACATCTATTATAGTGATATTATAATATATAATAATATATTTTATTAAAGGCTAGTTTGGTCATCTTATATTTTATCCTAGCCTGAATGTGTATAACAAAAATGTGATAAGACTCATAATTTTAATCCGGTAGCAAAGTATGAAAAGAAGAGTATCTACAGAATACTAATATAGGGATTTAAAATGAAATATAAAAATGAAATAAAAACCAAATTGGAAGACTTTATTATTTAATAGAGCAAACTGTTTCATAGAATACTCAGGGATGGAGGGACTATTGCCTTAAACTAAAAGGGTAGGTACCCCTTTATGGGCAACACAAAGACTCTTGGCGGACGTGAAACCCGGACTTTAATTTATTTTACAAACAATAACCTACAGTCAGAACACAGCTGGCTACATTATTTACTCATCCATTATTGATGACATCATATAGCGCAAACAAGAATCTGTTTTTTATAAAAAGACAGTCTTCCTTTTGCAAAGCTGACAATAAAGCATAAAGACACATGGGAAGTCGTATGGAAGAATCATTCAGTCTCTGACCTCAAATCATTTCCAGTACATGCATACTACAGATTTCCTAAAGAAGCACTTTGTTGCTTATGGTATTTGTTTGAAGTTTATCACAGATCCTTCATCTTTTATTCCCATTCACTTTCATCCTACCTGATGAAAATGTTAGAATGGTTCCACTCCATCCATTATTGGCCGTTTCTGATAACAGGATTCCCATCCTATCCCTCTGATGAATTTCTAGATCATTCCATGCCACCTGGATATGTCCAGATAACATTCCACAGAATCCCATTATTTCTTCCCCGTGTTCATATATCAACAGCCCCATAACCTCCAAATGTTGCCTTGGTCATTAATAGTTTCTCAGCTGCTGCAACGAATTGTACTCTCACTCCCTTGCCGTCAATTATCGCCAGAGACTTTGCAGGCTGCAGTGGGAACAATTCTAGGAATTTATGTGTCAACTAAATGGTGTCCAATACTCTTTAATTCCCCTAGAAGAAGAATTACAATGGGATCTTGATCACCCCACTGCCTCCAAATTGATTCAAAAGATGTTTGAGCATAACGACAGAATAGGATATTTTTGGCTCCAGTTAGTGACTCAGACTCTCCAGCATACTTTTCCCAGCCTGGAAACGAATCGAGGTTAAGGTTAAAGACTGAGTGATTCTCCCATGTGATTTCCTATGTATTTTTACACTTTAGTGTCAGCTTTGTAAAAAGAAGACTATCTTTTTATAAAAAGCAGATTCCTGTTTGTGTCATATGATGTCATCAGTGATGCATGAATAAATAATGTAGGTGGCTGTGTTCCAATTATAGGTTACTCTTTGTAAAATACATTAAAGTCTAGGGTTCACATCCACCAAGTCTTTGTATTGCCTATAAAAGGGTATCTAACCTTTTAGTTTAAGGCAGAATCCCTCCATCCCTAAATGTCCTACGAAACAGTTTACTCTATTAAATAATAAAGTCTTCCAATTCAGTTTTTATTTCAATTTTATATTTCAGTTTAAAATCCTAGATTAGTATCTAATAAGTCTTCCAGTTCAATTTTTATTCAATTTTATATTTCTGTTTAAATTCCTAGATTAGTATCCCATAAATAGTCTTCTTTGCATACTTTGGTATCAGAGCCATGTTTTCTTTCCAAACCTCATCTTCTTACCTTCAAGCAGATACTGTTATTTTGCTTGGAATATTAACAGAGGTTTTAACCTAATATTGTTCTGATTAGTAGGCTCTGTTCATCTCCTGTTTTAGTATGTTGTCTGGCTGCCCTTATAGGGATCCTCCAAATCAGAAAGCCAGGACAAAGATGAACATCTGAATGCTTAACATAAATTAGCTTATGACCAGACTAGTTAGAAGGCTTTATAGCTAGGAGTCCGAGAATTTTGAAAATCCTAAATCAAGGTGAGTAATTCCTTGGAACACCTGCCATAAAAATGGTAAATGTTTAGAGTTTAATGAAAACTCCAAGTAAAATATTCACTCTCCTTGGAAAGGTAAGTTTTTGCTTCTAATTGTACTAGTTCTGTAAGCTCTTCTAATTTGATGATCACTATTTAGTCCTCGTACTTCTACTTCTAAAATAGACCACCTGTATGAATACACCTATGTTTCTGAAGAAGATAAGATTCCTCTTACCTCCCTTCCTCTCGTAAATCCTTATTATGTTTTTACTAAGTCTTCTAGGTCACTTAAAACTACTGTAAAAAGGTTATTAGGTTCTTCTGCCACCAAAACTGAAGTCAAGCAATACATCCAAGCCTCTTGATTTGATCAGTATGCCATGCCAGCCACAGCCATAGAACAATTTGTTTCACTGTCTCTTCCTGAGTATCTTCCTCAACAACAGAGACGAGATTTGTTTCACTGAGTCTTTCTGATTATCTTCCTCAACAATGGAGACGTGATGGTTATACTCATCTCCACTGGGGGGTGCAGTCAGAATTCCCTTATCTTTCCATGGCAAGAAAGGAATTGCAGCCATTTCCAAAATTGCTTTGATTGATTCCAGATTCACAAAATACAAGCATGTATGTATTGGCCCAATCCAGACCACCTTAAATGCTAGAACCATTATGGTCATTTTTTTCCCTAATTTTAACATGCCCATCCATGATCCTTATCTTCATGATCCATTAAAAATTCAGATCCATATTGGAGGTGCCGATGCAGAAATGGTCCAGACAACATTTGCCTCTACTCTTCACTATCAGATAGTGTATCGAGTACAGAATCAGGCCTTTGATCTAGCCACACCAATTTCGTCTCAAACATCTGATGCCTTGCTTCTTACTGTTGACTCTCAAGCTACTCCTCCTTGCACCTACGTCCCCAGACAATTACCCAGGGAAGAACTTCTTAAACTTCCTCCTGAAGATTGGGTAGCCAACTATGAGAACCTTCATACCCAAACTTGACATATTCAATCCACCACTTCCTCTTTTCTCAAGCAAAAGGATGGAACTGTTCAAATTAAGCTTGATTCCACTCAAGCTGTTCAAACTACCTGCCCAGTTTTTCATACAATGATCCATGCAACTGAACCTCCTCCAGTTTCACGTTTCTCTGCAAAGGGCAAACACATTTATGCTCAGTGAGATTTTTCAGGCCACAGATGGTTTGATATTGATTGTGATTGTCAAAAATGCCAAGATGATTCTTTTAGTGATGATGAAGACTCTGAGAAAAGGAAAAAAATCCAAAGGAGTAAAGGGATGTCGTAAGCCGGCTAATTATTTTTAAAGCAGGTTTGATGACCAGGACCCTTCCATCGATACTGATTGTATGGTAAAACATACAATCAAGATATCCAAAATGAGCATTGTAACCTAGATTTCAAGAATAAAATGATGTTATTATAAGCTTATAACATTCTCATAAATAAATTCTTACCTTTGCAGGAAAAGAGCTTCAAAAGGACAAGGAAATGAAGTATTCAGCATTTGACGTGAATCAAGGTTCAAGTAACAAAGTGTTATACATCAAAAGCCAAGGAAATTTTTGCAGTCATAAAGGTGGTGCGAACCAAGGTTCAAACCATACTTGGTTTGAACCAAGGTTCAAACCAACCTTGGTTCGCACCTTGGTTTGAACCACCGAAAACAACTCAGCTTAATCTCTCAAAAATTTAGGCAAGAATGGAAGAATAGTTTGAACCTTGGTTCAAATCAACCTTGGTTTGCACCTTGGTTCAAACCACAAAGAGGAACTCAACTTCAATCCTTCAAAATTGACTAAGTATGGAGAAATGGTTTGCACCTTTGTTCAAACCATGCAAAATTTTGCAGAGTAGTTGTAATTCTTTATTAGTTTTAAGGGCTATTTGGTCATTTCAATTAATTAGTTTGTATTATATAAGAGAAGAAGACGTGAGATATGGGAGTTACACATTCATATATACATTTGTAGAGAGAGAGAGTGAATCTGGTTTGGTTACCTAGAAAGTTTTATTTTCCTTTTCAATTTTCTTTGTAAAGACCCTTCAATTTAATTCAAGTTTTGATTTCTCTTCATCTATGAGTGAGTATTCTCCTTGCTTGGATTCAAATCAAGGAGAGTATGAGACATATATGGATTTTCAAGGTATTTTAAGCCTCAATGTTTAAATCTCATTGTGAATTCTCTATTAATGATGATTAAATAGTTTTGATCTATTGAAATCTCTAGTTGATAATTCTAACTCTCACCTTGTTTGTATAGCTTACATCGATTATATGTTAAGATTCTATTTAGAATTCTCATGCACTTTCTTAAGAAAATTGTATACAGATTGCTGATATAGATCTTATATGTACTCTCTATAGGTTATACATTCTAAGTGTTTGATTTAGGTTTTCAATTATGAGAACTTTGTACTCAAACTCTTTGATCATTGTTCTAATTTGTGCTTCATTGTTTACAAATCTCCGATCTACCCTTTTAATAGAGTAGGAGTTATATTTTTGTCCTTGAAAATCCACAGAAATCTTTACTTAAATTGATTTGATCCAAGTTATTTTTACAATTGTCTTTAAATCAAGTTTCAAACAAAATTTTCACTATCAAAATTCAAAAACCATCACCAATTCATTGTGAGTTCAAATTTCCAAAACAATTTTCCTAAGTGTTTTGTTTCAAAATTATTCACAGTTCTCTGTGATTCGACCTGGAATTCACTGGATTTTTATCGTGCTTACAATCAACAACCTTGCACTAGGGGTGTAAATCGGACAAATAGAGACGAACACAAGGAGATCAAGACTTTCCTCTTCCCTAACCACTTGTAAACCTTCACCACCATTGCCATTGCATCCTGTGGGTACCTCGCTCGCGGGAAAAACGATTCATGGCCAACGGACATAACTTTCCCGCGAAACACAAATGTCGCGCCATTCTCAGTAACAAGACTTAGTTTTCCCGGGGGAAATACACCCGCCGCGGGACCATCATACCTCCTTGAACTCGGAACAAGGTTCAGGATCTTTAACGACTTACCTAACTCGCGGGATCCTCGGGGATTCAGTGGATTGGAGGCTGAAACCAGAGTCTGTTGGACTTTCCAACCAATCTAGAGAGAGAGAAAACCATTAATGGACGACCCTTGCCCTCCCCTAGGTACGATGAACCAAGATTGATGCATGCACCATGCATTAAATGTCTTGTGTTCCCGCCTAAAGCACTAATCTCCTATAAATACTCAACTTGTCTCTCCGGCGAAAGGTGGTTGTTCATTCAGTTCATCAGACACCTCAAACTCTCTCTCTCTTGTTTTGGATTGCTCTGGTTCTCATTCCACCAGACTCCGACTATCTTGCCATTGCTTGATACTCAGCATAATTCCCGGAAACTACCCTCACACCCCAAACACCTCCTTGTTACCAAAAGGCTCTCAACAATCTCTACCTTAAACCTGCTGCCTGCAAACCGCGCCAATCATCTTCTCAATCATCTTCTCATAACCCTAAACCTCTAGAATGCCACATGTTTTCTCCAACAGCTGCTTCTTATAATGAAGATTTTCCCCTGTTGGAAGATTTTGAAATACCTCCTGATGTAATCATTCATTCTTGGAAATTCAGAAATCCAAGTACAATCACTTCTGATGGAAGAAAAACTGTTGTTTATGCAATAGAGGTTGCTTTGAATTGACAAGCTAAGAATTCTGTTGCTCAAAACCATGCCTTGAAGAAAACTGAAAACAACAGGAGGCTGTACAAACCAGAGTTTCATCTATCCATGCAAAATCAAATATTGGACTAGTATAATTTAATCATGGAAATTACTCATCCCAAGACTATGAATCCCAGGATTTTAGTCCTGCATTATCCTATCCTGTGAATTAAACACAACCCAAGGACAAAGAACATTTCGACTTGCAAATTGAAAACCCTGCAATAAAATCACTTAGATATAAACATACGGATGCATACTACAATTTCACGCATGCTATAAAAGCAGAAAAATTATAAAGTTTGTGCACAATTTAATAATGAATGACAGTTCACAAGCACCTATCCTAAAATTTCACTTTTTAAGTAATCCCAGATGTTTCATAAAACCATGTGTTTTGATGCAAGGTTATGATAAGGTTCTGATTAATATTGTTAAGTCACCAATTATCACAAAAACAAAAAATAAATAAATTTACCAATTATCTCAAAAAACCTTTTTTTTTAGGATGGTCAACAATGAATATCAAGCTATGTGAACATTTTCCCTCACATGCAACCCCGTGTTGCACGTGGACCGTAAAGAGAAACAAACTGAACCAAACAGGTGCACAATACCAATAGAAACATAACAAAATGCATAAAAACAAACAAGGAAAAAAAAAACATAAAAGCAACATTTGAATCCAAAACCTCCCGGAACCATAACTTGAATTCCATGTTAAGTCACCAATTATGTCAAAAAATTAAGTTTTTAAGAAATGAATCCAATAATGTATATCAAGCTGTCTTAATAAACATATAAATCCAAGTTTTTTTTATTCCTAGCGCTTTTTCTTTGTTAACCTGAATGAATCACTAATTGTATGATGTTGGTTGCTACCTCAAAAAGTAGATACAAAAAACAAGTTATGATTGTAAAGAAGAAAATGATGATGACCAGGACTTAGGATTAGACATAATAATAACAATAGCGAAGTGAACAAAGCAAAAACAAATTAAAAACCACATCATCAAAAATTAAAGTTGTTAGGTCTAAATTATTTCGTCTAACTTTTATCTAAGACTTCATAGAATGTGCATTGGTGATGTATTGTACTGTCCACAATAAAACTGGAGCAAAAAAGAAGCTCAGAATGGATGGTGCACCCTGGTTTTAGAATGCACCAGAATAAGTGTAATGACCGCTTACAGTTCAGGGTGCACCCTTGAAGCAGGGTGCATGCGGCGTGCACACAGTGCACGTTTAAACCTAATCTCTTTTTTTTTTTCCGTTACAGGTTGGAATAGGGATCAGTAGATATGCTGTGGAGAACTTGGCGACTGTAAGGGTTCATTTGAAAACACTTCATTGCTCATATTTTGTGAATATAAGGCGATTAAGAAAAGGAAGAGGACTTCATTCATCTCCTTTATACCACTTGAGTGCACAGTGTTTCTACTTAAGAAATCTGAAAAGACCTGTCAGTGGAGTTTCCGTCAGCAATTAAATTCAGTGGAATCCGAATGCATCTACTGCGAGTTCAACGAATCATGAATGCAATCAAGAAATTGGAGTACATAAATTGTGGAATTAGTTTTGAGTCTTGAGGATAAATTCTTGCAACTAAACTATTAATTTATTGATTCATAATGGATCGCTTTGGGTTGGTCATCATATAGACGTGGGGTTTCACCTAGAGGAGGATCTAGGGTTTCCCCATTTAAAACATTGTGTTCAGTGTGATTTTTACATATTTCTTGGTTGTGTTTGTGTTTAGTGGTTGCTAATCCATACTAAGCAAATTTTCAAAAATACAAGATTATCAGAGCAAAACGGCACATCCAAGCATAAGTGGGTGCATATCTATATATATAAAGCCAAATTCACTATGACCAAACCTAAAGCAAAACAAAAACCAGAAGTAATAAATTATGAGTATGTAACATCATTGTTGTCAGAGACTCATAATAGAAAAGCAACTTTAAGCAGGGGTTGTCAGAATTTGGTTGGGGGATTCAACCAAAACAAAACCTAGAAAAATATTTTGCAACAATTAATATGTTGCATTAAAGTATCACCAGCATAAGAGAAGAGCTCACCAAAGAGACAGTGAGACCAATAGATCACTTAAAATCACTCCCTAGCTGTTAAATTGCAGCATATAGCATCACTACTAACTAATACTTTGCTTATATATAATAGGATAAGCACCAACTAGAATTACACAATAAATATAAATATATATAAATACAACAAAACTGTGTACCTGCTGTAGCTTATTTTCCATATCGTCAAAAAGGGAGATGTTGCCAACATATGAACTTCTGAAGAGAAAATGACAGTGTATATGAATTTATAACACACAAAGTTCTTTTGTTCTGAATAAAATTTTCAACATGTAGAACAGTCAGTACAGTAGTTTAAGAACAATATTGCATGCTCGTATAAACCAAATGTTTGTTTTCTTTCTTTTCGGTGGGTGGGTTTAGGGGGGTTACCAATAGAAAGGAAAGATTTCAAGATTACAGAAACAGCTTAATAATGGAATGATACCAGTAATACAAAGTAGTTCCTATCTGCCAAGGATTAAAGACCACAAGAACATGAATTGAACTTGCAGGCCAAAGAATCCATGCGAAGTGGGCAATGCTGTTGTGGATTTTATTGTGAAATTGGGAGCCCAAAAGGTTGCAAGAGTGATGGTCTTCAATGTTTCCAGAAGGCATTCAGCCTAGGCTTGACACTAAACACATCCCATATTGACTTGAGGTGGTCTTGCACAGGCGGAGACAGTATGGGATGCGAAGAGTGACTGCTTCCAAATCTAGGAAGCTCCCGTTAAAAATTTTTATGAACAAGTTGGCAGGTACATGGGTTTGTTCCTTTTTCTCAGAAACCAATGAGTATCATGAAAGTCCCCACCCAGAGTAGCTTTTTCTAGATTGAAAACAACTGGGGGAGGATTCACTGTGGATAAACTTAACAAGAAGAGGAAACTAATTGTCAATTTAAAATATACCTACAAGACTGGAAATCATGTAGAATGCACCATTTACCACATGCAAAAGCTGGAACCCCCCACCCTGAGGGCCCCCACCGCCCTGCCCTGGGTTATGGTGGAGGAGATAAATCGCGGGATGTGCGTTAGTAGTGTAGGGAGTGGAGGCTGCCTTTTACTGTCTGTGCAATGCAAGGATCCGCAGCCCCTTGGAGTCGAACCCTAGCGCGACCGGCTAAGCACTACCTCACCTCCGCCCTTTCACCAGTTGACCTATGCCCCGGGGGCATCATTTACCACATGCAATGTTTTAGATTTTGTTGATACAGCAGAAGCTTGAGTCATACAAGGATTTTGGACAACCTACCTACGTGCATTGGCGGTAACCTCCGTGACTCCTCCCAAAGAATTTTTTCAATAAATTACTTCACCCATTAAAAAGAGAAGGAAAAATAAATTCAATGTGAGTCAGGTCATGCCCATACAAAACCCCATGGCAAAATAATTGTTCGTAACATAGTTGGACAGTCTAGGGAAGAGGGATATGAAAAGGCAAGGTGAGTTCTCTAAAAAAGTGATTAAAATAGGATTTTGATAAACTGCTCTTGCCTTGCTTAGGATAGTTTCCCAAGTAATGACTCCATCATTTTGCATGTTTTCTGTTTATCTTTGGTCTGTGCTATCAAAGCGCACAAGGTAAATGGAACCAGTGGTATATCTATTTACTCCGAACGAGAATTACTTTATTGTTAAAGGAGTTATTCTTTTCAGAGAACTAGGAAACAAATGCCCATTATACCACCATTGACTATAAAAAGATGACTCTGCCAGCATTGACAGCATGAATTGAGCCAAAGTACAAGAAGGAAAAATAATCATTAGCAAACCTCAATATTGTTACCAAAGAGCAAGGGATAACAAAGCATATTGTCTAAAAGCAAACAATCAATTCCCCAACAAAGGATAGTAGAACAACTTCCTTTTTTTTTTTTTTTTTTTTTTTTTTTTTTTTTTTTTTTTTTTCCTGAAAGGTGATAGTAGAACAACTTACAACCTACATCCTTTTAACTCTCAAACAAAACCCCATCACTAGATAAGAGTTAACACCCAATCTTCAAGGTAAATCTCCTGCCAGTGAATAGTTTCTACCGGTGGAGATGGCACACACTGGTGGTGTTTCTCTAATTTTCCACACGCCAAGGTTTCTTTGCCCCTTTAACTAAATACACTCCACATGTGGGCACATGCACGAACGTAAATGTAGCATGCTGTCACATCACAAACCTCAAAGTTCCAACAAGTTCATATCAACTTTATTAATTAGATGTATATTCAACTGCTGTCAAAACTTCTTTATAAACCTGACAAAATTGAAAATAACTAGTTACTCACCTGAAATCAATTAAAGGACGGATATAATCTTGACCAAACAAGTAGTAATCAAAAGGTTCACGTATGGCATTGTGATATGGCGAGAAGATAAAAGGGTCCTGAAAAATTACTGTCAGCTTCATGAAAGAGGCACATACATAGATATAAAAGCTAATAACACAACAAGATACCTCCACTTCCTTGAAAATTCGATCAAATACATCAGTCATGTTTGACAAAACAACCTCACCTGCATTAGGATTTCCACTTTGGAAAACCTGATAGTTACAGCATGTTAAAAATATTATGGAATATAACTTATAAAAAAATATTACTGAATATAGAAAGGCTACAATAACAGAGTTGTGAAGGCTACAATAGCATGTAAAACTGGAGGAGGTAGCCCAGGCAAACAAAAACCTAACTTATCATCATTAAAAGACACTCGATTATACTTGCGAATAATCTTTCCATAAAATTCAGGTTCTATTCAGTTTTTCAAATGTCCTGGTAATGTATAAACAAGGAACCAAAAATTTGAAAAGAAAAACCAAAAAAAGAAGTCTGCTAGATTAGGGCTGTCAAGCAAAAGGTTGTCAATCAAAGGGAAGTTCACACAGATAGTGGATTCAAACAGATGGGGTGATGCAATATGGATGCAGAATATTAAAGAATAATTTTATTGGGATTTTATTTTATTCCATATCATTAGGATTAGATTTTATTTTATTCTTAAGATTGATTTTTATTTTTGTTTCCTATATTAGGATTTTATTTTTACTACGACATATTTACGAGATTTTGTTTTGATTTTAATTTAGTCTATACAAAGGCCTTAATTGTATTGAATTAGCAGAATTTTAACGAATAAAAAAATATTGAATTAAAGCCTGTGCGGCTGGTTCTTCTTCCCCTCCCCCTCTTCTTCTTCTTCTTCTTCTTCTTTTCTTCTTTACTTGTTCTTCTACTTCTTACCCCTAATTTCCTATATTTATTTGCTTAATCTATATTGTCCTACAACAACTATGGCATCAAAGCCAAAATCCTGTCCAATATTTCTAATCTTAGAGTTGAATCGCCATTCATTGAAAACCTTCATCACCAATCTTCACAAGCCTACATGCGTCTAGTCGCACAATGGCGGATATTCAATTGCAAACCCAACTAGCAGCCCTCACGAAAGCAATTCAAGAACTTACCACCCATGTGTACAATTTCTATGCCCAGTTAGTTGCTAAGATGGACACATTTGAGGCACACCATATGCCGAGGAACCCCATTCACCATTACTCAACCCAAATGTCAAACACAAAGTTGAATACAGTTTCACTACTTCATTAAGTGCCCTCACAGATATTCCCAAAGTTATTGACAAATGGAACGGAAAACCTAATAATGAACACCTTGAAGTATTGATTTATGAGCCTAACCCTAACGACTTCTATTTTTTCAAACGATGAGATTAATGACCAAATCGTGAGCAAGTTGGTTAATGTGACGCCTTATCATATTATGACACTTGATAAAGTTACAGCAACTACTGAAGCCATTTCTTCTGACAAGACAAATATTTTCAATTGCATCACTAAAGTCCTTGCTTGTACTATCTCACACCTTGGATTGAAAAGTATGCCTAAACTTACGGTACTTATGTGAATTTTGTCTTTCCCACAACTAAGTTACTCTCACAAATTGATCCAATTTTTGTCTTCTTTCAATATCTGCAAGTTCTGCTATCGGAATCACGCTCCTTCTACCCCAAGACACTTGGTGGGGACTAGGGGTGGAAACGAGCCGAGCCGAACCGAGCTTCAACAGGTTCGAGCTTGGCTCGAGCTTTTTGAAATAGGCTCGAGCTCGATTCGAGCTTTTATATGGGCTCGAACTCAGCTCGTTAAAGAAGAACCCAGACTCGAGCTCGGCTCGCGAATAGCTCGATTAAATCAAGAAGTCCAAAACAACGTCGTTTTAGTTTAAAATATAATAAATAAAATATCATTAAAAAAATATAATAAAAAAAATTTTAAATATTTAAAATATTATTAAAATATATATATATATATTATTTTTCGAGCCTGCTCGCGAGCTTTCGAGCCGAGCTTTACGAGCTCGAGCTCGAAATCTAAGCGAGCCACAACTCAAGCTCGGTTCGGGCTCGTTTTACTGACGAACCGAGCTCGAGTGGCTCGTGAACAGCTCGATTCATTTCCACCCCTAGTGGGGACACTAGGTTTCTACCAACCATTTATGCGCGTCCATTAGCTTTGGAAACATCTTGAGCATCCACTCTATTTGTGGCCTAGCAATTAAAGGATTGCACCAATTTTCAACTTGACAAAGTTGAGTTTTTTTAAATGGTGGAGAATGATGCAATATGGAAGAAGAATATTAAATAATTATTTTATTAGAATTTTATTTTATTCCATATCATTAGAATTAGATTTTATTTTATTCTTAAGATTGATTTTTATTTTTGTTCCTTATATTATGATTTTATTTTTAGTACTTTATAGTTATGGGATTTTGTTTTGATTTTAATTTAGTCTACATAAAAGCTTTAATTGTATTGAATTAGCAGACTTTTGGTTAATAAAAAAATTAAATTAAAGCCTATGGTTCGTTCTTCTTCCCCTCCCCCTCTTATTCTTCTTCTTCTCTTCTTAACTTCTTCTTCTACTTCTTAACCCTAATTTCTTACATTAATTTCTTCATCTCCTAGAGCCACAATGCAACTGTGTCAGTTCAAACTGCTACTACTTTGACAGACTGGCCGACTGCCTATTCTTACTTTTCTTTTCTCTCAATTATTCTAGGCAAGGGCCTGAACAGACTGCTTTTTGGTTTACAATATAAAGTCTTCTATTTTACAAATCAATCACCATGTGAATTTATCAAGAATTGCATTATGAATGGGAGCATTTCGATAATGAAAAATCTTCAACAGAGAGGCTTTCCTTTAGTCAATAGGTGCACCCTATGCAAGGGTAGCTAGAGTTGATTGGCCATATGTTCATCCAATGTGAGTGGAGTAGGAAGTTGTGGAGTTTACTTTTGTCCAGCTTTGAAATTCAATGGGTTTTCTCGCAACATCCAAAAGGGATGTTTTGTATGTGGTGGGGCACCAAGGTGAGGAAGACTCAAAAGGAAGGCATGGAAGATGGCTCCTTTTTGTTTACTCTAATTGGTGTGGAGGGAAAGGAAACATAGGATATTTCAAGATGAGGAGGTGTCATTACACAAAATTAAGAGTGCTTTTTTTGCTCAGTTATATAGCTAGGAATATGGGGGAACATAGATCCCGATATAGAATCATTCGTGAGTTTGTTAAAGTTTTTTTTTTTTTTAATTGCTGACTCCCTAGTTTTGCATCATAATCCTCTGGATGCTTCCCCTTTCTCCTTAAAACAATATTTATTTATTAAAAATAAAAATTTGCATTATGAACCCTACCACATCGCAAATGGGAACACAAGTGTCTTTGGTGCTTTTATTTCTCTTTTTTCTTTTTTTTTTTTAAGAAAAGAAAAAAAGCAAGTTATTGGATGTGTCCAACTTCCCAACCCATACAACATGTACCCGTGTCTGACATATGTGACACACAAATCTCACCCTTGACCCTCCAACAAGTGTTCGTGTTTATCAACTACCAACCAAAATGGTTGCTAAGAGTGTTATGGAAATTTTCATGCTTCCGATTCCTTTCCTAGTTTGTATTGGATTACACAGTTTTCTACTATTACTATGTTGTGGAGGATTTCTACTATTATAAATACAAAGTATAAATAGGAGTGATTTCCATTATTTGGTTCCACTCAAATTGTCCGAATTATTTAAGTTCCTCATAAAATAACTGAATTGTCCAAAAAAAAAAAAAGGTAGGAAACCAAACTGAAGGTGTGTTTGGAGTGATAAAAAGTGAGATAAAATAAGATAAAGTGAGATAAGTTGTAAGTTCATAATTCGTACAGTAAGATAAAAAGTAAATAAGTTTTAGAGATTTTCAAAAATTGTCAGAAATTTTTTTTATTTTCTAGCATAACAAACGGTGCCTGAATTAACTAAAATTGTTCAGTTTGGTTCTAATTACTACCAAATTAACAAAAGTGATCAAGCATTGTGTAATATGTTTATTATTATTAAAAATCAAGCATTGTAAAAATTTATTATATATATTTATATGTGCATATGTTATCTTATTCAGTTTTTGATTATTTCAGTCCAACACAAACAATAACTGAAATTGAATCAAAATGTAATTGGAGTCCCAAAAGATAACCAAAACTAAACCAAAAAAATAAATTAAATGCATCAAATAATCGAAAACCAAAATTTTTTCGATTGGTTATTCAATTTTGGTTCAATACTACACACCCTAGGTATTAGCGCAAGCAATTTGCTTGTGAGCCTTTCCATTGAAATACGCATTGCCGACAAGCTGCTCTTTTTGTTGCTCATCAGACACTAGGGGTGGAAACGAATCAAGCTATTTGCGAGCTATTCGAGCTCAGTTCATGACTAAAACGAGCTCGAATCAAGCTTAATTTTTGGCTCGTTTTAGATTCGAGCTCAAGTCTAAAAAAGCTCCCAGCAAAATAAAATAATATATATTTTTTTAAAAATATATTTATATTTTTTAAATTTTTTTATTATATTTTTTATAATATTTTATTTATTATATTTTAGACTAAAACAACATCGTTTTAATTTAATCGAACTATTAGCGAGTCAAGTTCAAGCCTAAATTTTTCTTTATCCAGCAGAACAAGTTAAAACTCAGCTCAATTCAGCTCATTTCCACCCCTATCAAGCACTCATCTTACTCTTAATTTCATACAATTAATCTCTTTACATAGACGCTTTATATGTTGCTTGCTGCAATTATTGGGCTACTATTTGTGATTATTTGTTATTGTTTAATGCCTTATCCCATTACTATTTGGTTGTTCTCTCATAGCTATCATTATAGTTTTGTTGTTGTCTTACATGCATTTTGCTAATGTTTGGTTGCTATCCAACAGTCATTTTCCCTACAGTTTCTTTGTTGTCTTACAACCATTTTCGCTACTATATGTTTTCAATTATGTTGTTGACTTGCAATCATTTTCGTTATTGTTTTGACTTCTATTAGTGATGAATTAAGAGACATATTAATTGCACTTTTCGTACTTTAATTTTTAAGCTGAAACAAGTGTCCTACTCAGCATCTTGAGCATGAGAGAGAGTGTTAAGAGTACTATGAAAATATTTTTCTTTCTTATTACTTTCCTACTTTGTATAGGATTGTATAGTTTTCTCATATGCCCATTTTGTACAGGATTCTTACAAGTACAAATGCAAAGTATAATCAATGCTATTTGGATATGAATCCATTCACTTAAGTCTAGCCTCCTGACAGCGGTATATACATATATTCATAATTAAAAGAGGTAAGCGTTGCAAAAAATTTAAATTTAAAACCAAATGCCATATTATAAGGGGGTGTTTTATATAATAAAAAGTGAGATAAAACGAAATAAATTGTGGATTCGAAATGTGTGCAGTGAGAGAAACTTTTAAAGATTTTTAAAGATTTTCAGAATTTTTCAGCAAATGTCATTGCGCCAGACACCCCCATGTGAAAAGACATATTTCATTATAAGATCTATATAGGGCTGGACGTTATTACCAAAGCGTGTCAAGTTACTTGGATAACAAAAACTAAAAATAGACACAAAAAACATAGAGAAAAACTAATGCTAGACGAACTCCTCAAAATGTATGATGTACCCATGTCCAATATTTTGACATTGGGACAAGGCCACTTGGGGATATATGATCTATGTGTCCCGTGTATAATTTGATATCCATATAAATATGTTTAGCAATTCAATAAGACATAATTACGAATAAAACTTATATTTTATTCATTAGATACTTTAATAACACCGTGTAAATACTATATTATCATATAAAATAAAAATAATTGTATTAAATACATAAATATTTTCTTCTGTCTCTGTATACTTGAATAAGAGAATTAATAGAAAATCTTCTGACACAAACAGATCCTTCAAGAAACAAAATTAGAAACTGTGGAAGGGAAATTAGTTAAAAGTGCGCAGAGTGGGAGGCACAAGGACAGGTCTTTCCTGCCTTCTTGTACTAGGTATCGGCCCTTCAAAAGTATCTTGATTACCTGTGATGATCAAGTTGTCAGCAGAATTTATTTGGACCATAGAATAATGGTGGTGTTCCAAGATCTATAGCCCAAATAAACCTTGAGATAGAGGGGGGAAAAGGGATGACCTCACTTTTTATTTGGGTTATTCAGTCGCAATTGGATATTGGGTGGTGGGGATTTCACTACGTGCAGACTTGCATATGATAAGTCTGGGATTAGAAACACATTATTTTAATGTTTTGATAAAAGAATGTGGTCTGTTGAATCTGCCTTTGTCTAATCCTAGATTCACTTGGACCAAATAAACCTAGAGATGACCTTTTTTTTATGTGGGTCATTCAGTCCCAATTGGTTAATGAGTGGGAATTTTAATGTGTGTAGATTTATATCCAAGAAGTCTAACGGGACTCAGAACACATCCAGCATTAGAAATTTTAATGTTCTGGTAAGAGAATGTGGTCCATTGAATCCACCTTTCTCTAATCCCAGATTCACTTGGTATAACATGCAACAAAATGTGAAATGCAGTAAGCTCGATTGATTTAGTGGGCTAGGAAAAGTTATATTGGAAAACCGTTCCTTCAAATCCGGCCCTACACCTTTTCATTTCAACAAAATGTGGTTGGAACAGCCTTCATTCTTGGAATCCTTTTAAAAATGGTGGACTGAATGCCAAGTGTGGGGGCGGAAAGGCTTTAAGTTCATGAAATTCGGTAATTTTTATTTTTTATTTCTATTTTTTGACATTTTATTAAAGAAGCACCAACAAGATGCCATAAAAGGATCCATTGAATCACAGGTT
>JAVXUM010000004.1:5018708-5030398 GCA_035590655.1 Pouteria glomerata
CTTCCCTAACTAAAATTTTCGGCTTTATCCCTGCACACAACATTTATTAAAAGCAACACACGACAACACTAGCACAAAAATTACAAAAAAAAATAAAAAATAAAAAATAAAATAATAATAATAATAAACAAATAAAATAAACAAATAAATAAATAAATACATTGTCTGTGTTTAAAGTGCACACATTGTGCAATGGTGATTTTTTTATTGTAATATTATCAATATATTTTCTTATTTTCATCGATTAAAAAACTCGATATTATATAAAAATAAATAGATAACATTATCCAGATTGTAGTCTTGGAAATTGGTATCCTCCACAGCCACCTCTTTGGATCCTTTTCTCATTACCAACTCTTTTTTTTTTTTTTTTAGTTTTTTTATTTATTTTGAGAGGTAGCGTCATCGTGACCCTCTTTAAAGTTATGACCAATAATTCAAATCAAATTAGGTTATTCACCAAACGTGTACATGTAAAAGAGCAAGACTTGAAAAGACTTGGCTTTCCAAACGTTTCCCTACATGTCAAAGCAAAGCATGCACCAATCTGTACCGCTAAATTAATCTTTGACGGGTGGTTACGTACGGAAAGAACGCGTGGCTTTACTGGAACTTGACGTGTGTATTATGGTTTGATTTTTTTATTTTTTTCTTTTATCTTTTATGTTCTTGTTTGGATATTAATATTATTTTTATACTTAAAAATCTCAAAAATTATTGGTGGTCTAATACATGTTTTACTTTTTTGATTTTTATAATTTTTTGTTTGAAAGATTGAGACTTGTTGTATTTTCTTTTTTTTTTTTTATAAATTTATAATGAATCATTTTGTTATTATTATGAATATTTTTGAATCCGACACGTGTGTTTTTTTCATTTTTAATCGTTTTGCTATTATTATGAGTATTTTTTAAGAATTATTTTTGATCCCACACATTGCATTTTTTATTTTTTGTATTTTATTTTATTTTTGTTTAAAGTATTTACATATGTTACATTTTTTTTTTTAAATTTATAGTGAATCATTTGACTGTTAATTTAGTATTCAAAATGTTTTCTTTTTAAAGTATTTAAATATTACATGTTCGTTACATTAAATACTATTTTAGTTTTACGTATTCTTATTTTTCAAATCACCTTACTTCTTTTCTGAAGTGAACCCGCAAGAACAATAATATCAAGGTGAATGATCAATTGTGAGCGGCTAGTCCAATGCATTCCGAAAATCAAGCCAATTATAGATACTCAATATACGATATGTTTAGAGTGATAAAAAATTAGATAAGTTATAAGTTTGTAATTCATGCAGTAAGATAAAGAGCGAATAATTTTTAAAAATTTCAAAGATTTTAAAAAAATTTTAACATTTGTCAACAAACCAAATAGACTCATTATAGTAGAGATAGAAAAATTTATGATATGCATTGAGCGTACCTTGAGCTATTAGTCTCTTCTCCTTATATAGTAGTGTTTGTTTGTGCCAGTTATCCACAATTATGTGAGTAGTTATTTTTCTTTTAAGTCATGGTGTGATTTTAAGATACAATACAAGGAGTTCATTATTAATTCTTAAAATTTTAGAGAGTTCATTAGAATTATCCCTTATCTTGATTTGTTGTATAACATATTATTCTTCTAAAAGATTAAAGTGAGAAGACAACCAAATTAAACTAGAGTATTTGTGACTCCCTTTTTACATCGAGTTAAAAGTGTCATGTGTTAACAACATATTCAACCAAGTGATTGGCTTGCAGTCCATTATGCCGATCTACAATTACTTATGTGACATCTCATAGTTTTTACCACCTCGGAAAGTAAATAATAAGGTAGGAATTGGGAAAAGCAATTTATCAGCATTAAGAAGTATGATTAAATGGAAACATAAATTTATTTTTACTAAATCTAACCAAAAACAAAATGCTTATAAATTATTAGAATATTTTGGTAATAAATAGTTTAGTAAACGGTGCATTTGGTACAAAGAAAAACTCCAAAATTTTTTTTGAAAACCTCTAAAAGTTATTCACTTTTTATCTCATTTCACGAATTACGAACCTACAACTTATCTCACTTTTATCACTTCAAACACCCTTTAAATGGAAACATATATTTATTTTTACTAATAAGATAAAAAAACTAAGAGGGTGTTTGGGATGAAGTTAAACTTTGAAAAACTCTGAAAATCTCTGAAAATTTTCAAAATTTATCTCACTGCACGCATTACGAATTCACAAATTATCTTATTTTATCTCACTTTTTATCACACCAGACACCCCCTAAATGAATAAAATTACAAAATTAGTATGGTTGTCGGTAGCTCCCCAAAAAACACTCAAATTGTACGAGAAACTTGCTGGAAGCTTGCCCTAATTCGCAAAAAAATACCGAAATCAACATCTGCAATCACAAAACTTCACAAGAAGCTCGCTCCTACAGTAAGTGATTTGCGGTACGAATCTGGTCTAAAATTAGTTCGATCCAACCCTTTTTGTCTAAATCTGAACATTTCGAGCTCGAAAATGAAACCACAACCAACAATAGCTCAACGTATATTACGTTAATACAACAAATCTCAAGAACCACAAAGATTCAACATATGTATAAACTCTTATTCATATATATATACATAATCTCATTGTCAATCAAAATCACCAAATATACATATTTATATGCAAATAATCATGAAATAAATACAAATTCGCACCACTTGCCTTAGATTTGAAGAAGTAGAGAATATTTCTCAAAGCTCCAAATTTAAGTCTCTCATATCTCTCACCTCAAGTCAAATCATGGCAAATCGAACCTTTCATAACATTCACAATGTCAAAAATATCTAGATCCGACTATCGTCGACCTTCGTCCTTCACTTTCTCTCTCTTTTTTCTCTCGTTCCTCTCTATCTCTCTATCTCTTTCTCTCTTCCTCACCGTTGGCAACTGTAGAGAGAAAAAGAAAAGAGGAAATACAAATAAGAAAGAAAAATTAAAAAAAAACAAAAGAAAAAAATGAGGGTTAGCCCCAAGCCTAACTCCAGCCCAATAAAAAATTTAGTTCAGAAAAATAAAATAACTCTAATAAATTGAATCAAATTTTAAGTTCAGATATTTAAATAAGCCAAATCTCAATAAATGACTAAAAATAAATAGCATGTGATACATATGTTATGTAGTTTGATTGGAATATTGACATATAGACAATGTCTATTAATGCAATTGGACCTTAAATTTGATTTAATATCATTTTTGGTTCAAATTAATTTTCAATTCTCATGTTTAGGGGTGAGCATTGATCAATACGGTTCAAAAATTAAAATTTTTGTAACTGAACTGAATATTTTTAAAAACTAAAAATGATAACTAAACCAATCAAAAAAATGCTCTAATCGATTACTAACTGATTGGCATGAAATAATATGATTATTATATTTTTAAAATCATGCAAATTACTCATTTATGCTTGCATATTATTTAATTTTATATTAAATATTTTATATTTTTGGTGTTGCGTATTTAAAAGAAGTAAATCAGGCTTTTAAGCCGGACCAAAATAAAATATAAGAATGAATTAAATAAAAAACAAAATAACTTAAAAGAACCAAGGCCATTTGAACCTAAGTCCGAACATGCGTGTGATTGACAGAAAGTGTGCTAGATTAAAAAAAAAAAAATGCTAGAAATTTAGCTAAGAGGGTGTTTGGAGGGTAAAACTTCTAGTAAGTTTTGGTAGTTTTTTGTTAAAAATTGTTAGTGATAATTTTTGGTATATTTGGTGAATCAAAATGAAATTTTTGGTAACTTTTAGGTATTTGGTAAAATTGTTACTATAGTAGAGCAGAAAAGTGACAACTTTTGAGTGTTTGATAAAATTTTTTTACTGTAGCAGAGTAGAAAAGTAAAAAAAAGTAGGGCTCGCTGTAATAATTATTTACTGTAGCAGAGCAGAAAAGTAAAAAAATTTGTGAGTTTGTCAAACACTCAAATTACTGTAGAAGTGCTAAATTTTGGTATTTTTTTTTGTGTTTCTTGAGCCTTTAAACGGGCCCAAAGTGGTGTCACAATTAATTTCATTAATTTATTATAATATTGTTAATTCAATTTAGTTCATTATTTTATCACGTGTTACTTACAACTATGCGCATTAATGTGCATTAACTATAAAGCCAAAGTTACTGTAACTAATGAAAAATTGATAAATTAAGGGGATTATAATTTTTTTATTGTCAAATATCTCCTTATTAATTTATTATTTTCCTACTATAGTCTGAGAGGTCCAATAAGTAAAGTACGCTCGCTACTGCTAATTGAATTTTCCCTCACTATAATTTTCTCTAAACTTACTCACTAACTTAAATTTCGGGGTTCCCATTTCTAATCATCTTTTTTCACTATTTCATATATTTTCAAGTAACATAGGAGCGAATTTCATTTGAGTGATGGAGACGCGCGAGAGTATTTTTTATTTCCACACATGTTTAATAGCCTAATCAGTGTCGAGTTGACTCTACTTTTTGCCCCATCCTTATTTATCTCAAATCTGAACTTGATTCTAATTTTTACCCTCATTTTTTCATCTCAATTCTAAACTTAGAGCATCTGCGTAGACAAACAACTTTTGCTTCACCTCTTCTCCTCCAACCCTTTTACAAAATACATTAGGTGAGGGGTTTAGGTTTTCCTAACCATACCTCAATTTGATTGACAAATATACAGAAATAATGCTACACTTATACTTTTTTCTTATACTTTATTTACACCATATTTGTCACGATGGATAGTGACCAGTTCATTCTATTGGAAATCTTCACAGCTGTAGGATAAAGTAACATCCAACAGTTATTATGATTTTAAACAAAATAAACTGGTCACTACCCGTCATGACCAGATAAATGTAAATGAAGTGTGAGAAAAATGGTTTAAGTGTAACATTAGTTATATAGAAAAGAGTATAGTCAAACAGAGATTAGTTAATCTAAACCTTAATTAAATTAGATCAATTTAACCTAATTTATGCAACTAAAATAAATAAAAAGAACGACAAGAGGCAATAAGAGAAGAAATAGTTTAAAGGGTAAATTATACTCAAAACTCTTGTACTTTACTATAAATGTCATTTTCAAAACCTGTATTTTAAATTATTTTAATTTGTCCTTTGTTTTTTTAAATTAGTCATCTCAATTTGCTTCTTATGCTAGTTATTGTTTAAAAAAAAATTATTGATAGAATGGAATGGACAAATTGTAAAGATTTTAGGTACATAAGATAAAGTAATATTGGGATAAAGTGCAAAAATGATACATGTAATTTATCCTAATTTAAACAAAGATTTGACGTCTTTAAAGTTTGGAGCACTGGATTTTCATACATTAAAAATAAAATTTTGACCAAGTTTATATCTAAACATGGTAAATGGAAATAGCAATCCTAAATGGTGTGACTGTCAAACTTAGGCCATTAAAAAACTTCTAACATTGGCCGTTCATTTTGTAGTTTGAAAACATATTCATAAAAAGATAAAACTCTAAAATTTGGTTCAATATATTTTTGCAGTTGCAAATTATGCTTCCCTGATTAATATAATTCTCACCTTCTTGCCATTCAAAAATTTCTAACATTGGCCGTTCATTTTGTAGTTTGAAAACATATTCATAAAAAGGTAAAATTCTAAAATTTGGTCCAATATATTTTTGCAGTTGCAAATTATGCTTCCCTGATTAATATAACTCTCACCTTCTTACTCAGTATTAAGTTGTTCTTAATTTAAAAATAAAAAATAAAAATCAAACCACACCAAACTAAACCAAGCCTTTTCCCACTAGATGGAGTCGGATATATAGATTTGACGACACCAATCAAATCTGTTTAGGGCCATATCCTCCGTTAGATTTATATATGCAATGTCATGTTTAATAATTTATTTCCAACTGCTCTTGAATCTCCCCCTCCCTCTTCTATTATTGGCAATCTCCATACTTTCACAACTTTTAACAGGTTCCTCCGTTTAACGCCTTCTAACATGACTGAACCATCTTAATCGATTTTTTCTCATTTTATCTTCAATCAGTACTATTCTTACTTTGCCTCTAAACTCCTCATTTCTAATCCTATATCTCATTGTGATCTCGCACATTTATCTTAACATTTTCATCTCCGTAACTGTAATATTCTAAACATAATTATATTTTACTGCCTAATACTCCGATCTATATAACAATGTTGGTCTTACAGCCACCTTATAATACTTTCCTTTAACCTTGAGAGAGACTTTCCGATCATAAGACCCCTGAAACACTCCTCCATTTGGTCTACCCGATCTGAGTCTTATGACTTACATCAATATCAATCCCTCTATCATGTTGTACCATATATCCAAGATATCTAAAGTGTTATTTCTTTATAATATTTTGAGTGCGCAAACTTACTTCTATGTTACCAATTGTCCTACTTTGACTAAATTTACATTCCGTATATTCCGTATTACATCGACTTAGTTTCAACCCTTTTTGTCTCTAACATTTTCCGCCATAATTCTAACTTAGCATTCACTCATTCTCTCGTCTTATCTACTAAAATAATGTCATCTGCAAATAACATTCACTACGGCATCTCATCTTGAATATGTCTAGTAATCTCATCCATAACTAAGGCAAACAAGTACGGGCTTAACATTGAACCTTAGTGTAAACTAATCGTGATAAGAAATTCCTTAATCTCTTTGCCAGCCATCCGTATAGATGTCTTGGTTCTATCATACATGTTTTTTATTGTCTCAATATATACGACACACACTCCTTTCTTTTTCAATATTCTCTATAAAATATTCATAGGAACCCTGTCATAGGCCTTCTTCAAATCAATGAATGCCATATATAAATCTGTTTAACATTCTTTATACTGTTCCATTAACTTCCTCATGAGGAAGATAGCCTTTATGGTTAATCTCCCAGGCATAAAAGTAAATTGATTATCTAAAACGTTAGTTGTTCTTCTTAATCTTCTCTCAATAACTCTCTTCTATAATTTTATTGTATGGTTTATCATTTAATCTTTCAATAATTTGTACAGTTTTGAAAATCTTATTTGTTATTGTATATGGGTATAAAAATACTTTTTCTTCGTGGATCAGGCATCTTCTTGTTCTTTAACACTACATTAAAAAAATTTATCAACCAACTTAAACTATCTTCCCCTATGTACCTCCAAACATTTACAAGGATACCATTTGGACCAACTGTCTTCTCATTCTTCATCATTTTCAATACTCTCTTTACGTTTTTCCTACCGATTTTCCTATAGCATATATGATTTAATTTTTCCCCATAAGTTGTAAGTTGCCCCAATTGTATGTCACTATTGCTACTTTTGTTAAATAACTTGTAGAAGTAGCTCTTCCAGCGCTTATTTATCTCATTTTCCTTTACTAATACTTTTTTATCATCATCTTTAATGCATTTAACTTAGTTTAAGTCATTGGTCCGCCTATCTCTGATTTTAGTAAGGTTGAATATCTCTTTTGCCTTCATCAGTTTTAAGTTACCTATATAACTCCTCAAATGTCTATAACTTTGCCTCATTAACTACCTTTTTGGTTTCTCGTTTCATTTCTTTATACCTCTCTAAGTTCATTTCATTTTGATCATTTTTTCAAAATTTAAAACATTGTCTTTTAACTCTTATTTTATCTTATACGGCTTCACTTCACCACTAAACCTATTTTTGTGTGCCGGGGGCACTCTCTTTGGATTCTCTTAAGTTTTCTTTCTCTTCCTTCCTAATACACTCTGCTACTTTATCCCACATAGTATTTGTATTCTCATTTTTTGTTAAAATGTCTTCCTCTAGTACTATTTCCCTTAATGTTAGTTGCTTATCACCTTTCAAGTTTCATTATTTAGTCATTGAGTATCTATATAATTTCTTTCTTCTGGTCCACCTTTGGAAATACACATCTATGATCAACAATCTATGTTGGAAGTCGAGCTCTCTCCCGATATAACCTTACAATCTTTACAAGTTAGGCGGTCTTTTTTCCTAATTAAGAAGAAGTTAATATGTGTCTTTGAGGAACCACTCTTATAAGTCACGAAATATTCCTCTCTTTTTCTAAAAATTGTGTTAGTCACTATGAGATCCTAAGCAATTGCAAACTTCAAAATATCATTCCCTTCTTTATTTCTATTATCGTATCCATATCCCTCATGTACTCCTATATATCCATATACATCATGTCCTACATGATCGTTTAAGCATGCTCCTATGAAAACTATCTTTCCTTAGGGTATTTTTAGTAGCACTCCTTCCAAGTTTTCTCAAAACTTCTCCTTATGTCCATTTTCTAAGCCCACCTAAGGGCGTAAGTATTAATTACGTTCACTATCTCTTTTCCTTACACTAATTTAATTGCAATAATTATCTTCTCATAACATTAACTTAATTATAATAATTCTATCTTTACATCAGTTTACATTAACTATATATTCCTTTATGTCTTTACTTACCACTATGCCGACCTCATCCCTCGATCTATTAAATCCCATATACCATAACTTATACCAAGTCTTCTTAATCTCTTTAGTTTTCTATCTCATCCACTTTGTCTCTTGCAAGCAAACAATTGTAATTCACCTCATTTCTATTGTATCTACTATTTCCATAAGTTTCTCAGTTATACTTCTAATATTCAAAATATTTAATCTCAGCTTTCTATTTTGAATTAACTTTCTTATCCGCCTCACTCGTCAAAGAAAGTGTGAAGACCCTTACCTATTTAACACTACACCCGAGCGTCGATCTAACAGTCCTTCCTTATTTATTACTGTATTTGGATCATACAGCGCATCGCTAAGTAGAGTATGTCTCCACGCAATTTTATTACGTCTCAAATCCATGAAAAAAATCGATTGAATATTGTGCTACCTGTAGGCTACTTAACGCACAATCCTTCTCTTTTATTCGGACTTAAAACCGACTATATTAAGGAGGTTCTAACATAAGCGGAATTAAAAAAATAAAATAAAATAAAATAAAAACTCACCGTTTCTATCTCCCAATAAAAAAGCAAAATGAGTTTTTATATGAGTTGCAAGAGTAGCGAATCTCTCGTTTCTTGAGAGAGAGGGTATAAAACTGTAAAAATATAACTTCCTACAACATATTTCTCAAAAACAAAAGGCAAAAGCAAATAAAACTGCCCCAAAATTTCGGGCGTTTGGAGCCTAAGATTCACCGAAAAAATAAAAAATCTCTAAAGTTACTTTATATTTTATTGCACAAATTACAAAATTATAACTTTTATCATTCCAAATGCCTAACTCAAGATTAGCAGCTGGAACTTCAAATATCCCAATAGCACACCCAAATTCTTACATATGAAATATTCCAATAGCAGGTACAAATTCTTGTACGGTGAACTCAATAACAAGAAAGACAATAAATGGCCTGCAACCACTCCGTTAAGCAACATTTCCTTGACTGTCCCAAGGCCCCGCTTTATCCAAGGAAATTCATAATCACCAAATGGAGCACCAAATTGCAAAGAACAAAGTCTGCAAAAGCACGTTCTGGTGGCAAATCCTGCAGGTTGATGAGAAGACTGTCAAGTGAGGAAAAAAAATCACCATCAAAAACTTCTTTTTCTTGTTATCTAAAAGGCCGAGCTTTAACTTAATCGAACTTGCCTTCAACAAAAATAGAAGTGGCTCGAGCTCAAGCTTTTGTATGGGTTCTAGCTCAACTCAATAAAGAACAATTTGAGCTTAAATTTATTTGGTTTGCAAATAATTTTACTAATGAAAACGACAACGTTTTGGTCTAAAATATATGGCAAGACTAAACGAAAATCGCATCTCATTTCGTTGTAGTCTAAAATATTATAAATATATATATTATTTTTTGAGCCAATTCACAAGCTTTCGAATTGACTATCCAGTGACTCAAGCTTAGCTTCAAATTCAATTGAGCCACAGGAAAAGCCTGAATTTGCTCCTTTGAGGCCACAAATTGAACCCAAGCCGAGCCGAGTTTGCTAGCTATTTGGTTCATAGCCATCCCTAACTGTACCTCAAAAACTTTCCTCCCTTCTGTGGCTTAGTATTTCATTACAAAGATAGCATGCCTGCTCGTAACCAATTTTTTATAAGACACAAGGGAAGGAAAAAAGGGAATCGTAATATGTTTGTGCTTGAAAATCAGTCATACTATTTCAATTCTCACTCTCAAGTCCATAGTAAACCTAGAAAATTCATACATGAGGAAGAAATTGTCACCAGGGAAAGCTTACCTTGAATTCCTTGTTTTCTTTGTTAACTTGGATACGGAGACAAACTGTTGCCAAAGAAACAATTACTCTCAATCTCACATTATGTAACAGGAGCATTCTCCACACAAGCAAATAAAACATTAATTCTGCTTACCAGCGAGAACTGCAGTCCCTATGCAAGAAAGAACTCCCGAGAGAAAAGAGTTGAAAGGGAAAGATCCAACAATAGCCATGTAAACTACCTGTTCATCAGCAAAATGAATGTGTCAAGCACTGAGGTAGTGACAACCATTTTTAGGCAAGACCCAACTCTCCATATGGATATTGCAATATAATTCCAACCATGTTCCATCCATGCTGTGACAAAGACATCAACAGTATCAATCCATAAGTAGACAACAGTCAAAATTTAGAATAGGTGTTGCTACTCAAGTTTTTTTGACAAGTAAGAGAAAGCAATAGTCATGATGGCTTTTTTAGTAGGCTGTTAGTAGGTTTGGTTGAATGGGCCTGGTGATTGTGGCTAGAATAGGTGCAATTCCATGCATGGCTAAACGCATTTATGGAGTAACTGCCTTTACCCAAAAGCATTTACTCCATAAAAGCATTTAACCTGGAGTAAACGCATATGGTCCAAGGCATTTATGGAGTAAATGCTTTTGGGTAAAGGCATCCATTCCATAAACCCATTTAAACGAAATCCTGGTTAAAGGTATCGTTTCAGTAAACACCTTTCCATTAATGAAAGCGGCAGTTCTAGTAATGCCTTTGAACCTATTCTAGAAAATAAGAATAACAAGTTCAAATGGATCCTATCTCTGTTATTTATTGTTAGAGTTTTGCCCATTTTGGGTCAAAAACTCATCAACCAAGTAATATTTGAACATCTCGCCAATGCCACCCCATAAAATCCTTTTTCATTTTTACAATTTTTTCACAACTGATCCGGGAATTTTAAATAAAGACATGAAGTAAGTTGGAATGCTAGCTGCAACACTCTTAATTAGTGTTGGTCGAACCTCTATTAGAGAGAGAATTTCTTCCATCCTGAGAGTCACCTCTGAAACCTTTAAATAATGACATCCCAACTAGAATTGCCTTGAACAAAGCACTCATAGGAAGACCCAAATAAGAAGAAAGCAAACTTCCAATTTTGCATCCCAAAATAGCGGCTAACACATCCACATGGATCACCTCCCCCGCCGGTATCAAATATGACTTACCCAAATTAACTCTCAAATTGGAAATCACCTCGAAATAGAGTAACACAAATCTCAAATTACCTTAATGTAAAGAGTCAGCACCGCAAAATATAATATAGAATCATCTACCAAAAAAAAAAAAAAAGTAAGTGTGAAACCTCCAACCTATTCAACCTTGAAGCATCCACACCAAATCCTTCTGTAAACCCCCATCCATTGCCTTGTTCAATCACT
>JAVXUM010000004.1:5060112-5070760 GCA_035590655.1 Pouteria glomerata
TTAGTTTTTTATAACATGAATCTTGTGATGTTATCCATTATACTATTTGTACATATTTTCGGTTTGAGAATGTTTGTACAAAAGCCTATTTATAAGTCTAGTTTTGGTGTGGGACTGGTCCAGTGGAGACAACTTATAGCACATGAGTAAGACTACAATCCGAGATACTGAAATTTTTATCATAAAGTGGGTTGTGTGCTGAGAAAATCAATGATGGGTACGGACTTTTGCCTAACATGCCAAGATAACCATTGATATGCACACACGTCACTGGAAATCTACCAGTACTTGATTCTCTTCCTTCCTCCCCCCCAAAAAAAAGAAGGCCCCTTTTTTCTTCTTTCATCGATGTGATTGTTTATTGATGTTTCATTTCTTTGATTATATGTGAGATACTGAGTGAAACTTTGCATCTTTAGTAGCACGTCCAAGAAATGAAGAACTTATAGGGCCACATTGTACATTTGTAATCAGTTTTTGTGTTTTGAGGTTATTGTTGTGTTTTGGTTATATTAGCAGCTACCATCCAATTCAATGAACCCCCTGCAAGTGCCCAAGGAGGAGCGAGAATGCTGAGGCAGATGATGCTGGTTGGCTTTCGTACATCAAATAATGCTTTTTTGCTTTTCTTCTTCGCGTGTGAAGGTGCTGAGATGAAGTTGTGAACAAACCATCTTAGGAATATGTAATTTCCTTTTAGCTATTTCCTTATCAGTTTACCATTCAAACTTGTTGAACCGTTGCTTTCTGTTTCTTAGTTTAATCTCAATTCTGAATCATTTCCTAAATTGACTTTCATTTATAAATTTGCTGATGGTGGTAGTTATTAAATTGTTACCTTTCAATTATAAAGTTGCTGATTGTGGTAGGTTGGTATTAGTTTATTTTGAGACATTTGAAAGTAGAAGGCATTTTACATATATTTATTATTCAACCAGCTCGCTATTTGTAGTTTCCTATTGTTCCTAAAAAATAGAAGTTCAATGAACTTCACTATCTTGAGCACCTCTCGAGTAGCACACTCAGGGTGGATCGATCAGGAAATTTTGTTGAGTGAGAGTAAAATTAAACAAAGTAATCATTGTAAATTTTATATCTAAAAATCAAAAAATGATAATTGTTTTGTGAAGAGGTGAGATTGAATCTTGATTCTGGAGATAATTTTATTGTAAGTTGATGATGAAGTTTTAACATATGTTAAAATGATGTCTTGATTGAGAAAGAGTAATGATTTGAAATTTGAGAAAGGGAGACAGAAAAATAATAATTGGGTGGGTTGAGAGAGTGAATGAGAGAAAGGTGAGTTGAGAGAGAGAGAGGATATAAAAATGAGAGGAACGAAAGACTGTTGGTTTAATGAAAGTAATTCAAGATGGAGAGATTTAATGAAAGATGAAGAGGTTGTAATTGAGAGAGTAAAAAAAGAAAAAGAAAAAAGCGTTTGAGGGTGCTGAATTTTTTTTATTGATTTAATTATTTAAAATAAATTATAAAATACATTTAAAGGGATAATTATTAAATTTAGTGTGGTTTTTAATATATTTTTTTATTAAAAATGAGAAAAATTAAGACTTTATGAAATTTTTGCAAATTTCTCCTCTCGTCCCAGGTCCACCCGTGAGCCCTCTGGATCTTCTTGGTATCTTCTGGTCTGTTGCCCTTTCGTTTCGTAATTGAGGAGGGCAGGATTTTGCCACTCCATTGTGGGTGTGTTTGGAGTAAAAGGTCGGTGTGGAAAAAGAAAAATGGATATCGATATGAGAAGAAAATGGGAGGAGAAAAAGAAAGTAAATGAAAGCGAAAGGTTTTATATTTCTTTTAAATTTTTTACTCTAAATTTAAATAACTCTGCTATGTGGTTTTATTTATGATTTTATTTTTTATTTTATAAGATAAAATATCAAAGTATCAAATTAATTTCTATTTTAATCTTTTTGTGGATGCTCAAGTTTGTAATTAAGTTCACGGGTTATGTAGTAAATTTAGCATAATTAGAAACTATTTTAGAAAAAGAATTTCTGCAAGGAAAAAAATTAAGAAATTTACTGAAATCAAATTTTTACCTATTTGTAAATTTAGAAATTTTAGGAATCAAATTTTTGCCTTTAATCTTTGCATGAGATTGGACATTCGGGATAGTACCAGTGTTTTTAGAATCAGGGTAGTTTTTGTATATTTTTTAAGTGGTAATGATGGGTAATGACGGGTATAACTTCTTCAAATTACCATAATTGTTAGATCATTATACTTTATTTAACAATGGACGTTTGGTAATGATGTAGTTTTTACACCGATTTAGTTGGTGCATTTAATGCACTGACACTGCCTTCGTTCATGAGATTAGAGGATTTAAAAAAATTATTCTTAAATATTTTAATAAATAAACTATTAAAAATTAATTAAACAACAATTTTTAACATAGTATGATTATTTAAGAAAGCAGATCAAAATTTGAACTAATTGAAGTTTGTGTCATTTTGTAGCAAGAAATATCATGTTTATTGTGTAATATTTTTAGGAAACTAATTATTTAAATAACTAAAAAATATATTTTAAAATATGTAAAACAAACTTTGGTAAGAAAAGAAGTATCTGAAGTTGAATAGATGTCTTAAAGTTTCTGCACGTGATTAAAGCTTTAAAGAAAATAATTCTTCAATCTTTTAATAAAGAAATAAAAATTCAGATTATGGTTAAAAAAAAAAAACTTTGTCAAAATGTGCACTAAGCAAATTTAAACGCATTTTAGTAAAATTGTCGTATTTATGATATTTCAAAGCGGATAATATCTTCAGGCGGCAGTGGTCCCGGGCTGTTACAAATGGTATCAGAGCCGGTGCCGGATCAGTGTGCCAGCGAGGACGCTGGGCCTCTAAGGGGGGTGGATTGTAAAATCCCACATCGGTTGGGAGGGAGAACGAAACCTGCCTAATAAGTAGAGGGTGGAAACCTTCCCACTGAGGAGGCCTGGGGAGGGTTAGGTGTGACCCGGAACCAATAAAACCCTGTGGGGCCGGGAGGAGCTTGCCAGGGACAATATCTTCCAGTGGGTTGAGGCCCAGTAGCTTCAGTTGCGTACTCTGATACCAGGAGGAGGCCTTTTGGGGGGGGGCACTGGGGTCATCCTCGCCAAGAACAAAACTGTGAGGCTGTGCCCGGGAGAGACCCGAGGGGCCAAAGCGGACAATATCTTTAGGCGACAGTGGTCCCGGGCTGTTACAGTTTGGGAAGTATTATGCCACTTCAATCTGGCCCTAAGACAAATTCTGCTAAATAGCTAGGAAATTTTATTGGGTAGTACAATGTTCTAGTGAGCTGCCACTAGACATGAATTGTTTGTGACCAAGTTTCTATACTTTTATAAGGTCACCAAGAGGGGCTCGAGATGGTTGTATTTTTCGACGAGGAAGCCCGACTTCAACTTCATTATCCACATGCTGACATTCTATAAAGAGTAAAAAGAGAAGCATTTCTTCATCTGTGGAAGTAGCTAGGAATTCCAGCCATGGGAGATCGATGAAGATAAGAAGATTTGGGTCTCTTGAGTGTGAGGTCAACCAATAATGAGGTATATACACATCTACTGTTTAAATTCTGCTAGATTTTCTTAAGGTCTAGGATTTTGGGTTTTCTTTACAATTTGATCAGCTTTGAAACAAATTGCCTTTACCCGAGAGTAGAAAGAGTGTCTTTGTCAAACGAAGAGCCACACAGTTTAGGAAGCTCATTTCTTAATAATTGTAGAAAATCTAGCCTTATACCGGCTTGGCCCTGATCCAACCAAAGAAGCCTTGCCAGCCGAATGTGAGCGGAGTGAGTCCATAAGTTATATTGTGAAAACTTTTACTTATCTTATTTTCTTATCAGAATATATTTTCTTTGTAGATAACACGATTCCCAGGAGATCAAAGTTGCTAAACGATCTAATTAAAGCCAACCCCGACCAGACCGATCAACCTAAATAAGATGTGTTTTTTGATTTGAGCTATATGGATTGCATGGGTAAGAAGTAACCCCCTAAAGAGGCTAACAGGCAACAACCCCTAGAAGAGCAAAGACTGTTAAGTCCCCTCCCCTAACTACTCCTTAGCATAAAGAGACTTCTGATCATCCTCCATCAAAGGGAGATTATCTAGACTAATTCTTCTATTTAAACGAGAGCCACTTTTAGATTAAGTTCTCAAGTTAGAGCGTTTTCTTGCTAGACTCTAATGTTAAGTAGTGAAGCAGCTTGGCAAAGGTTGCTCGCTATAGTTACTAATGCAAACTTGGAATCAGTATGGAGTGGCCCTAGCACCAACATGGTTTATGACATGAACCATGATCTTTTTAAGGTTTACCTCTGTCTTATTTTTTTTTTTCTCTCTTTTTTATCATTAATTTATTCAAATATGAGATTACTTCTATCATACTATCCAAATTATGGTTTGGCCCCTTGCTGTATACACTCGACTAGCCAATATTGAGAAGGCCTTGTTAGAGGAATGGAAAAGGAAGAAGGAAACCCTTATTGAACTGGAGGTAGCCAAAGACAATGCGGTGATTGCCCAAGCTAAGAAAGAGAAGGTCTTGCGGCACAACCCTAAGACCATTAAAGAGCACAAAATTCTATAGATTGAACAAGCCACCTCTGAAAAGAGCTCGTAGCTGAAAAAGCATTAAAGGAGGTTGCCAAAAAAAAAAAAAAAAAAAAGGTTGCTGAGCTCTCTGAGGAGCTGTAGGAAGCTGGGAAGCAAGCAATAGCTGAATTTAAGTCGATCGACGAGTACCAGGCCTTGCTTCTCCCCATCGTTATGTAGGACTTCAACCATGCTAAAGATAAGTTATTTATCTCTTTCTCTGATCTAGATATTCCACAATCAAGTTGGGCAGAGCTTGAGTTCATTGAGAGGAGCAATGATCAAGCTAATATAGAGCAAGATCAAGCCAGCATAGAACAAGCTGATCAAACAACTGCTTGAGTTCCTTCCGTGACTGTTTTACTTTTTTATTTTTTTTCTTGAGAAAATGTCTATTGAACTTTTCAATTTGTAAAACTTTATTGTTATTAATGACAGATTTCGTCGTTTTAAATGTTGCATAGCTTACATTCTATTTTCGTATTACCTATTCTAACTCATTGTCTTGATGCACGACATTTGTTTATATTCTTTTACTTGTCTGTTGAGAAAGATTTTCATTTAGCTTGGTTATGAGCAAGGATTGTTTGCTGTCTTTGAGCGTTGTCCTTAATCTTTACTCTACTTAATCACATGAACTAAGTAAGAATTCTTTATTATTTTTTGGTATTGTCCAAGTAAGTCTTCTTTGTTTTGCTCGACCATGTGAGCCAAATAGGATCTTTGCTCTGCTCGATGACATTAGCCACGTAAGCCGTCTTTGCTCTGCTTAACCATGTGAGCTGAGCAGAATCTTTGCTCTGCTCGATCACATGAACTGAGCAGGAATTCTTATTATAGAGACCATGTATCATAGAAGTTTGCTAAAACTTGCTCAGATGTTGAATTTCATTAATAACCTAGTATTGAATTATAATAACCCAACTTTACACATAATACTTGCATAAATGTTCTGTGTGCTATGGATAAGGTAGTACTTTGCCTTCGAGTGTCTTTGGTTGGTATATCCCATTTTGTGTAGAGCTCAACAATTCATATGGTTGTTCCCAGCTTAACCCAAGCTTTCATTCTTGAGGATTCTTCATTGACTAATTTGCCTTTTTCAACACTAAGTCCCCAGGGGCAAATTCTCTTAGACAGCTCTAGAATTATGATATTAGCGCATTTTCTACTAATAGGATGCCATTTTGATCGTAGTCTACAACCTTCTTCCTTGAAGCAGATGAATTTCCTCATTCATCATCCCCTTATTTTCTTCCGAATTAAAACTCTGTACTCTCGGACTAGAGAGCCTGATTTCAATAGGAATAAATGTTTTTGTCCAAAATGTGAAAGAAAATCGTGTTTATCCATTTACAGCTGTTTCAATCGTCCTATATGGCTATAGAATTTTAGGAAGCTCATGTGCTTAGAGGCCCTTTGCCTTATCCAGCTTCGTCTTGATTGTCTAGAGAAGAGATCGATTAGTGACTTTTACTTAGCCATTAGCTTGAGAGTGTTCAGGCGATGAATAGTGATGGTTGATGCCCAATTTTTCACACAACTCGTTAAATTGACTCCTTTCAAATTGCTTCCCATTGTTTGTGATGACCACACTAGGAATCCTAAACTAGCAAACTATATTTTGTTATAACAATTTCTTCATGTTTTGCTCAGTAATGTCTGGTAAGGCTTCTGCTTTTGCCCATTCGGTGAATTAGTCAATTGCTATTATTGCAAATTTTTTCTTTTTCTTTCTAACAAAAACGACCTGACTATATCAGTTTCTCATTGAGCAAAGGGCTAAGGACATATTGAATTTGTGTCATCTCTTGAGTTGGTTGCCTCAAGATGTTTGCAAATCTTTGACATTTCTCATATCTATTAATGAGCATCCTTATCCATAGGCGGCCAGTAGTAGTTAGCTCTCAAAACTTTTCTAGTCAGAGCTCTGCCTCTTGAGTGATTTCTACAGACTTCTTCATGAATCTTTCTCATAACATAATCATCTTTCTATTCATTCACACATCTGAGCAAATTGGAGTTATGTCCTTTTTTATATAGGATCTTATCCATCATGAGGTATCTGCCTACTCGGTATTGGATTTTTTGGCTTCATTTTTGTCGATAGGCAAAGCTCTGCTTTCCAAGTATTCTCTAATCATTTTAGTCCATTTAGCATTTTCTTCTATTTAGTCGACTTCTGGGGTCTAGATGCTTGGAGAATCTGATATTTCAATCAGAACATCTGAGTTCATTTCCCTCGAAGATGTAATTCTTACCAATCAATCTGTCTCCATATTTTGTAGTCTTAGAACTCTTTGTTGTTGGAACTTGATTAACTATCTAGACAAACTTTTTGCCATCTAGCAATACTTAGTCATGTTTTCTCTTCTTGCTTCATATTTCTCTTGTACCTACTCCATTATTAACTATGAGTCACTTCAGATTATTATTTATTTTACCCCTATTCTCTGAGCCATCTAGAAACTAGCGACTAGTGCCTCATGTTTAGCTTCGTTACTTGAGGGGGAAACCTGAAACATAAGGCATATTCTATTTTATGATTATTAGGAGATAAAATGACTATACCTGTGCTACTGGAAGCCTGGGTAGAGGAACCATCAACGTTAAGGATCCCAGTCAGCTCTGTATCATCTTCTTCGGCTTGGTTATTTGGGTGGGTTGTAAATTCAACTATGAAATCTACAACAGTCTATCTTTTGATCACCAATCGTGATCAATACTGGATGTTAAATTGGGTTAGCTTAACCGACCACTTAATGAGTCTCTCTAAGGTTTTGGGCCTTTACAGGATTCAAAGTTTGATCAGCAAGCACCAAAATCGTATGAACCTAAAAATAAGTTCTAAGATGTTGAGCTGAGTTACAAGAGTAAGGACCATCAACTCGATCTTGGGATAACACTGGTCTACCTGCTTGAGGGCTTTGCTCGTGTAATACACGAGCTTTTATACTTTTTTATCCTCCCTGATGAGCGTAGAACTTGCCATTGTAGGTAAAAAGGAAAAGTATAACTACAATTTTTTTCCCGAGATGGTTCGATTGAGGAATAGCATTGACTTAAGATACTGCTTCAACTGTTGGAAGGGTGCATCACACTTTTCTGTTTATTTAAAAGCTTTTCAAAGCACTTTAAATAAAGGGATGTCACTTGTCTCTGGATCAAGAAATAAATCTATTAAGTGTCACCATATTTCTTACCAATTTTTGCACATCTTTGGTCATTCTTAGGGGTTGCATTTACATTATTGCCCTAATTGTTTTTAGATTGGGCTCTATTTCTTGGCACGACATCATGAAGTGAGGAACTTGCCAGATGCTATCCTAAACGCACACTTGGTTAGGTTTAGCTTCATTCTGTGCTTCCTTAAAGTGTCAAATGTTTCTTGTAAATCTGTAACATAAGAATCAGTTTTCCTTCTTTTGACAAGTATGTCATCCACGTTTCTTCCGACCTTGGCTTTAAACATTCTATTCATTAATCTATGGTATGTTGCCCTAGTAATTTTTAGGTCAAACGGCATGATGTTATAGCAATACAGACCTCAATCTGTAATGAATGTTGTATGTTTTTGATTATGTTCAGTCATTTTTATTTGGTTGTACCCTAAAAGGGCATCCATAAATGATAGCAGTTTATGGCCAACTATAAAATCCACCAACATATTAATCAAAGTCAAGGGGAAACTATCTTTCGAGAAGGCTTTATTGAGATTCGTGAAATTCATACACAGCCATTTCCCATTGGATTTTTTTACTATGACCACATTTGATATCCAGGTAGGATAGAGAACTTAGATAAAATTTGCTTTTAATAGCTTATCCACCTTTTGCTTAATTGTTTTATTCTACTAGGGGTTAAACACTCTCCTTTTTTGTTTGACTGGCTTGGCTCACAGGAAGATGTTTAAGTGATGGCTACTATTGATGCTTGACATGTCTTCATGGGATCAGGCAAAGACATTAGTATTTTCTCTTAGGAATTTCCTTAGCTCTTCCATTAGTTATTCGGGAGTTTCTAAACCAATCTTGATAGTTTAATTTTTTTTAGGAGTGTTGACCATAACATCCACCAAGTCATCTATGGGCTCTCCCATCTTTAATTATTTGTCATCCCTAACTTCTAATTCTTTTATGACAAGGGCCTCTGTGCAAGAATCTATCTTTACTAAAGACATAACATTCTCTTGGCACTTTTTGGTCATCTTTGGTGCACCTTACATCATTCTCAGTGGAAAATTTAACCCTTAAATGATAAATGGACGTGATTGCCTTAAATTGATTCAACAGAATTCTCTCCAGAATGGCATTTTGTATGTCGAAGGACAGTCCACCATTAAGAAGTTAACCATCTTGGTTGCCTGGTATGGTTCTTCTCCTAATGTGATTGGTAACATTATGGAGCAAAGTGGAGACACTCGGTTGCCTATAAAACTAACCAGGAGAGAAGAAATGGGTTGTAATTTTTCTTTTCCAATCTTTGTCTTTTTAAATGCCCCTCAGTATAAAATGTTTACCAAAGTCCCACTGTCCACTAGAATCCTCTAGATTTGAAGTTTGCAATTATTTTTAAAATAATAAGGGGGTTATCTTAGGGTTGGCATTCCTCTTCGACCTTTTCTTCTGTAGATGTAATTGACAGTTGCTCTAGTTAGGACCTCTTGATAGGGCGCTTAGCTTGCCTCTCAACCTTAATTTTTCTTGTAGTGAAAGGTTCACCTTTTGCCATAAACCCTCCAGAGATCATTCATATTTATCTGATTGAGTATTGATTTGACCTTGCTCTATAGAAACTCATTCGGTTAAGGCTTCTCCTCCTTAGGCTTCTTTGCTTGGGACATTTCTATTTGGCATTTCTGTTGTCTCGATCGATGATGAACCTATCAAGCCTTCTCCGCTGAATTAATTCTTCAACTTGTCCTTTTAGGTTATAGCAATCATCCATGTCTTGCCTGTGGTCCCGATGGAATCTATAATACTTACTTGGGATTACTTATCTACAGGTGTCTTCAGTCTCTCGAGTTACCTTAAGGTCAGCTCGTTTCGAATCTCGTAAAAAGCATTCTTTAAACTCGTGTTTAAAATAGGGGTGGAAATGAATCAAGCTATTCGCAAGCTATTTGAACTCGGCTCGAAAAAAAACTCAACTCGTGACTAAAACAAGCTTGAATCGAACTTGACGTGGCTCGTTTAGATTTGAGCTCAAGCTCGAGCTTAGTAAAGCTCGATTTGAGAGCTCATGAGTAGGTTTAATAAAATAATATATATATTTTTAATAATATTTTTACATTTTTAATAACCAAACCAAACCAAACCTGACCAAGCCCTTTTCCCACTAGGTGGGGTCGGCTATATGGATTTGACGACATCAATAAAATCTATTAAGGGTCATATCATCCGTTAAATCTATGTAGGTAAGGTCATGTTTAATAATTACTTTCTAATAGTTCTTGGATCTCCCTCTCCCCCTCCTACTCCTGACAATCTCTATACTTTCACATCTTTTAATCGGTGCTTCCGTTGGACGTTTTCTAACATGGTCGAACTATCTTAGTCAATTTTCTCTCATTTTATCTTTAATCTGTGCTATTCCTACTTTGCCCCTAATCTTATCTCTTATTGTTATCTCGCATATCCATCTTAACATTTTTATCTCCGCAACTGCCATCTTCTGAACATGATTATGCTTTACTGCCCAACACTCTGATCTATATAATAACGCTGGTCTTACTGCCACCTTATAATACTTTCCTTTCACCTTTGGGGAACTTTTCGATCACACAAGACACCTGACGCACTCCTCCATTTGGTCCACCTGGCCTGAATCCTGTGACTTACATCCGTTTCAATCCCTCTATCCTGTTGTACCATAGATCTATGGTATCTAAAGTTTTCTTTTTTTTACAATCTTTTGAGTGCCCAAACTTACTTCTATCCTACTGACTGCGTCTAAATAATGCGTCTTAATTCAACCCCCAAGTATAAGGGTGTGCAGTGTAGTTTATCCTAGTGAGTCTAGGGTCATCT
>JAVXUM010000004.1:5079916-5091771 GCA_035590655.1 Pouteria glomerata
AATTTTTGTAAATATATATATATAATAATATGGTTGAATCACATTTATACATAAAAATTTAATTATTTTACATAAAGTATATCTAAAATGTGTATTTATTTAATATAATATATGTTTAAATATTTTTAATAGTCCCTATTTATTTTGACAAAAATTAGAATGAAAGAAAAAAAGAAAAGAAAAAAAAGGAATAAATGATTATTGTTTTTGTTTTATCTATTTTTAGTGAAAAATGGGAGAGAATGAGGGAAAGAAGAGAAGGGAAAGAGAGAGAGAAAGAAAATATTTAATTTTTATTTTATAAGAGAGATTGTTTTAAAAAAAATGTTTTTAAAATAAAATTTAAAGACGAATGAATTAAATTTAATTTTTGAGAAGAAACTCAAAAAATTTATTGCGTTATGAATAAAATTCCACAAATCCCCAAAAGGGCAAGTTTGTCATTCTATCACGTTGCTTGTCTTGCTGTCCAAGGGGGAAAAAATGTAGAAAAGAAAAGAAAAATGAAAGGCGGTCCCACTGGAAGGTTGCAGTTGTTTAATTGCGGGCCGACCTAGGGTTTTGAAAGGTTGCTGGAGCAAGGAAGAAGAAGGAGTAGGAAAAAAAAAAAAAAAGGGAAAATTATCCGTCGACTCTTCTCTCCCCTCCCTTCCGACGTACAGGTGACCTTCGACTGACCTCTCTCTATTATATATATCATGCATGCGTTGTGGTTGCTGTCTTTCTCTTCATCTGTCGCTGAATTTGAAGGTCAGCGCTTCGATGTTTTTTCTTGGAGCTTTGAACTTGATCACAAGAAATTCGTCGCAATTCCCCAACATTCTTCAATTGAGCGTTTTCTTTTCGTCAATTAGGACTTCAGAATTTTTCCGGCGACAATATTCAATTAGGTGGTATCTTTAGCCATTTTTTTTATTGTTTTCGTTTAAGTGAGTCCAACTCCTCCTAATTGAACTTATTGAGGCATCCAAATTTACACTGGTATATGTATCCAAATTTTATGATGGTGTGTTAGAAGAATTCAGAAGTGCTGAAACTTATGTTTTGTTGGGGACTCCTGAAATGAAATTCTTTCTGTCAACCCGTTTTCTGTCTACTGGCCCTGTTCATTAGGTTGTGGAGACAACTGGGTCAAGATCTTGAGGAATGAAAATGATAAGATAGGAAAAAGGGCGAGGGTTTTGTGAGGTACTAAGTGTGTGTTTGCTCTGCCATGCTTTGTAATTGGCCTGGTGAAAGTATAGAGTTCTTCCAAAGAAGAAATAGAAGATTTAGAATTTATATTACTCCAAGTCCAATGGGCATGTGAACCTTCAAGGAATTTACAATATGCGTTGGAAGTTTGAAGCGCAGAATATTTAGATTTTAATTTGCCTGCAACAATTTACAAATGCCCATTTGTTTTGCTGTAGTGCCTGAATAAAAATAACCTGCATTGGTGAGATCGATCCTTGTGCACAGTACTTTTTTTTACAATTCTGGCATGGAAACTTGCATATATTTCTTAATAAAAGAATTGCTGTCGGATGTGCGCATTGAGTATACATTTGCAATAGGCAAGCAGGAACAAAAAAGAAATGCTTAGTAGAAGAAAGAAGAGCAAAACCTTCTAACTTGGAGATCAAGTCACCCAAAATTGATTAAAGGATTAAAGGATTAATGGAAAATTGACACTAGATTGTAGAAACCCATAAAACAAGAAACACAAACGTTTGATTCAGCTTATTATTAGATGGATTGTCACCCTTGGTCAATATTCTGTGTCAAATTCTTTAAAAAAGAGAATTTGACTCCTTTCCCTTGCTCTTACTACTTTGCTCCATGGGCAAACTGCCAATGCCTATTAGAGGCCATTTTGATGACCAAACCGTACAAAAAGTTGGAAAAAGGGAGTTGTGTTAGTCACTTTTTGGTGCTTGGAAGATCAACCAAATCCACCAAAAAATCCGTTGGAATGGTAAAAATCAACCCGTTCCAATGGTTTTGGTCAAAAAATCATGTTAGAAAGCTAACAAAAGTTGTAAAAATTTGGAAAAAGTAGGTTACTTTTTGTAGCTTTTTTGTAAAAGTTAATAAAATTTAAAATTTGAAAGTAAACGCACAGAAAATGAAAATAGCAAAAGTTGATAAAAGTTTGTAACTTTTGGGCTACCAAACGGGCTCTTAGTCATCCAACTTTTTGTTTAAAGCCTGTCCTTTTTTTTGGGAATTAAAGTCTGTACTACATAATGGCTCGTATTTTTAATTTCTGTTTGTTATTTTGCAAAAATATTGCAAGATAACATTTTCAAAAGCAAGGGAGATTGTCAATAGTTAGATTGACATTAGTTTTATTTACTCTACATATAACATTTGAGAGCCTACAAAGATTTAAAAGGTGCTTGAAGATCATGCATAATCTGTATATAATGTCGTTACATGGTCTATACTTCTATGGGAACTTGATGGTTTTGACGAAAAAAGGAAGAAAGAACACCATTCAAGTTAAGCCCTCAATTATTATGATAAGAGTTAAATTTTTAGTACATGCATGACAATTTTTGAAAAGCCAAAAGCGGTTTCCAACTTTCCACCCGAAAAAAAAAAAAAAAAAAAAGAAATGGTTGTCATATGCAAGCCATAGAAGCAAAAATTTTTGAAATTCCTCTAGCTACAAAACTTATACTTCCAAATTTTCTGGCATGTGGTATGCCACTAATTAACTTTGAGCCTATCTACCCATGGAATGTAGTATCCCATTTACATGGTAGGTGTTTGCATTAAATACACTTCTATGAAAACAGTTTAGATGTTGCATAAACCAAAATAAGACAAAATAGTTAATATTTGGTGTATCGAATGGGCAGCTGACTAAATAAGCAGTTGTCTAAATAACTAGGCATACATCCTTCCAATTTGGATTTTCATTCATTGGACTTGATTTTATTTTGACACAGATCAAATTTTGCAACACAAGCTAATGGGAGAAATATAATTTTGGAAACAAAATCTACTCTATCCACCCCATACTTGGTCACAATCGCTCTCCATGATTGATTCCTCTCGAACCTGAATCTCCACAACCACTTCCCTAGGAGCAGATAATTCATTAGAGAAAATCTATTGATATCCACTCCTCCTTGCTCAATAGGCTTGCAAGTTGTGCACTAATTAACCAGATGAAACTTAGCTTCATCTCTCATTCCTTCCCACTGAAAATTCCTCTGAAGTTTATCCTTCCTCTTTGCTGTTGATATTGAAATTTTGAAAATCAACATAAAGTAGATTGGCATATTGGACACGGAGCTCTTATTAGGTGTGATTCTACCCTTTCTAGGGAGGTATGCTCTTTTCCACCCTCCCAATTGTTTTTGGTCCTTTTTAAAAAATTCTGTCCCACACCTGCTTGGCTTTAAAAGAAGCTTCCAAATGTAATACAAGATAAGAAGACGGGATCTGACTTACATTGCACCCCATAACTGCTGCCATGCTATCTACGTGTATTATCTCTCCTATCAGAGTTAACTCCGACTTGAACAAGTTAACTTTTAGACCTGAAACTGCTTAAAAATGTAACAAGACACACTTCAAATAGTCCAAGTGAAGATGATCTGCCTAGTAGAAAATTATGGAGTCATCTACATAACAGGAGCGAAATCTCTATAGAAGAAAGATACACAGTCCCCTGCCTTAAGGCCCACAGTGGAATCCATCTGCACTATATTAAATGAGTCCACTGAGGCTTCCATCACTTAATGAAACAAATGGAGAAGGGGTTTGCCTTGCCTCAATCCCTCGAAGACTCAAAAAAACCTGCTGGGAAGTCATTGAGCAGAATAGAAAATCTCATTGTAGAGATGCACCATAAGATAAACTTTTTCCATCTAGCTCCAAAGTCCATCCGCTCCAGAAGGTAAATCAGAAAGGCCCAATTAATATGGTCGTAGGCTTTCTCAATAACCAGTTTTGCAAATCAGGCCTGGCTTCCCCCTCTTGATTCTTGCATTCACAACTTTTTTGGCTATAAGAATAGCGTCCAAAATCTGCCTTCCTTCCATGAAGGCATTCTGTGTTTTCGACACAATGCCTCCGAACGCCTTTTAAGACTTAAGGCCAAGTCTTTTGCCAAAAGCTTGTACAATCCTCCCACTAAGCTGATGGGCCTAAAATCTCTCATATCCACCACTCCTCTCTTCTTAGGGATCAAGGCTGTAATGGAAGCATTCTAACTTTTAATGCAGATGCCTTCCTTGTGAAAAGCCTGGAAGACTTGTAATCTCTACACATCCCAACGCCGGAGAAAGAAAGTTATCATCATAGCCATTTGGCATGGGGGCCTTGTTGCTATTCAAAGATTTCAATGCTAGCCAAATTTCCTTCTTCAAGAAAGCTACATTTCTATATATTTTCGTATATTCAAGACACTTCCAAAATATTTTGGAAATATTTCCATTTTAATCCAAATGACCTATTGAAATTTTGATTCTATTGAATTTTGATTCTTGAAGCTTTCACCTCAGAAGCCAAAAGTAGTAGGAAGCATAGTAAATGCTCCTATTATTTAAATTGTATGGTAGAGGGAAATCATTGAACAATTGGTAAATATAATTTCTCCATAGAGGCTGTGCGTGTGATTTTACAATCTATGAAATTGCTGATGATGTTTGGTTAGATCATTTTAATCATACAGGCTATGCATGATTTTAAAATTTATGAAATTGTTGATGATGTTTGGTTAGAAGCGAAGGGTAGTAGGAAACATAGTAAATGCTCCTACAGCAAAGGCCAAGAAAATTGAAAAAAAAAAGCCCTGGTGTGACTGGACAAGCTGATCATTATGATGAAAAGGATGAGCTTCTTGTTTAAATTGCATGGTAAGGGGAAATCATTGAAAAATTGGTAAATATACTTTCTCTATATAGGCTATGCATGTGATTTTACAATTTATGAAATTGTTGATGATGTTTGGTTAGATCATTTTAACTCGGTATATTTTACCTACCAAAAAAACATAGTATATTTTACCTACCCAAAAAACATAGTATATTTTACTAGAGTTGAACTTTGATGCAGATCCAATGCTATTCAGTGTTACACGTTTTCATTCCAAATATCTGAATGGGTCACCCAAAAAATTTCTTCTTAGCTTAACCCTTATGGCTACAATTTACTCTGTAGGCAATAATATGCTAACACAAATTCTAACAGGAAATTTGATTATGGAATAAGGTTTCAACAACTATTAACCTCAGAAGATGAATACTATTGAAGGATAAGTGGTGGTCCTGGTGGACATTATATAGTTTAGTTCAATCTGGTGTTGTTTCAAACAGTTAAAAAAAAGTTATTTTATGAACAATTTATCAATTTATCCTATATTAAGGAAATGATTATCTGCCTTTGATTGATACTTTATTAAAATTTTAGTTGTAATTAATTGTTTGTAAGTCTTGGATTATAGATACTGCAAAGTAATGTGCATACTACATTCAAAAGAAAACCTGGTTCAATTGAGGCTTTTTGTAATTAAGGTATCCTAAAAATTCCAATTCAGTGTAACAACACTGCGTTCAAAGAATCTAGGTTTTTAGGTACCATTAGGTTAGTGTGCCCCTGTCTTATTTATTTATTTATTTTACTATAGAATGCTAACCATACACTACAAGTAAAATTTGTTGATTGCTATGCTAATGACTATCACTTATAGGTCCATTTTTGTGTGTGTATCCACGAGCAAGTATACTTATCAATTTTTAATTACTTAACTGATTTTTTTAATCAATTATGATAACTAATTTTGTCTCATAAGTTTTTATTTTTATTTTTTTATCTCATTGTTTCTCTCTCCTTAAGATTATATCTGGTTAAAAATTACTTTTTAGTGATTCTCGTTAAAGGTTGTTTTGACTTTTACATTTTTTTTGGGTTAAATCTGTGAGTAATTGCACTTTGGTTGTGATTATAAAAAAATCATTGCACTTTTGTCATAATTGTGAGGGGGCTAAGTGTTGCAGTTTATATGTAGGGAGGTGGAGTGAAAAATTATCACAAGGGATTAAAATGTAATTATCCCTATAGTTTTTCTTGATATGTTTATTAGGTTACAATCCGTGATGTATTCAATTGTGTATTTTGGGCAGAGGTTTATGGTGATGCTATCCATATTTCCTTGGTGGTCTTTTAAGTTTCCACTACGTGGTTATTGAATATGATGAAGTTCCATAATTATGACCAAACTAACTAGAAGCATTTATAGTATGAATTTTTTTTTTCCATGTATTTTTACTGCATTATTTGTGTTTGAATTGGGAAAAACTGAGGTTAGTTCTTGAATTTTGTAGATAAAATCAGGAGGCAATGTTCTGTACAGCCACTATAGTTGACCTACATATGATTTTTGTCACTTGCCCGGGGGGGGGGGGGGGAAGAAAAAGGAAAAAGGAGAATGCTCGTGCATTTAGTAATGTGTGTATGAGTTTTTCAATAAATATTGCATCATCCTGTATGGTTGAATTTAGTGTCAAAGAATGCATGTTGACGTAGGATAGGATACCATGGCATTTCTTCATGTAGATATGAAGAATATTGAAAGTACAGCTATGGATATAGTGGGGAAGTATTGGATATGGATGTAGTGGGGGCGTATCAATTTAACTCAACAAAACCTTAGTCCCAGATGAGTTGGGTCGCGTGGGGGCTGGGATAAAAAAACCCCCACAGCAATATTTAATGCAAGAAACTTATCAAAATTCATGCATTTAATACATTGAAAAATGAATTATTTTGACTGAAGATTTGATATTCACAAAATCACCTGCACAGAATTACTCCCTTGGCTCAATTACCACCACTACCACAGCTTATGCATCAATGACACTTCTAACTTCCTTTACTTTTGTAATCTCATTGCTGTAAGTGTCAGGATCGCTGTTCTACTCCTTTTTGGTCCAACCTTCTGTTATGAACCATTTCAATTCTAATCTTTTGTATGATCACATATGGGATCTAGTATTGTGTTTGTGCGGTCAACCATATATTTTTTTCTTGTCTGATGTTTGCTGGTGGATTTGATGCCCCATTTTGCCTAGCATTTGATTTTTTATAATTAGTTAATATCTTTTTTACACTTAGTAAATATCTTGTCAAATTGTAATATATGGAATTAATTTTATGTATTTTGTGACAACACTTTAATGGAGGTGGATGTTACTGACAGGTTTGCTAGTTGTCAACAATGGCCTGGTATCTCTAAGACATTGCCAAGACTAAGTCATATATAATTGTTATCTTTGAACGTTTGGCTTTAAATCTGTGGTTAGGGATTGATCCTGTGGATCAAAATGGAAACAAAATTCGCAAAGGTATTGGATAGTGGCCGTCAAGTGGTCATTGACTTGAAGAGAAAGCGGGCTGCTCAATGTGAAGCTTACTTCACTGGTGGAGCCCGCAAGATGTCACAGGAGACGGCCGCCTTGAGTTCTTCCGTTCATAAGCTTGGCAAGCGGAGGAAATTCGATGAATCCAAAAGCAAGCGTGGTTGCTGTGCACCTCAATTCAAAAAATCATTACTTCAATATTATTCAAATTTTATGAGAAGTGGGATCCCAGATCGTCTGATGTTTTATCAGAATAGTGAATGGATTGATTTCCCTTGGGATTTTGTTAGTTCAATTAAGAAAGATTTTCAATTAAAAAAGGCTGCCACTGAGGTGGAGTTTAATGGTCATCACTGTGTTCTAGATTTTTTGCATATGATGAGGTTGGACTTGAAGACTGGTTTACATCAGCCTATTGCCTGGATTGATGAAGCAGGTAAGTGCTTCTTTCCAGAAATCTTTTCTGATGATGATGAACTCCATGACCATGAGTGCAGCCACCGTGAATATGAGCAAGATCAGGAGCATATGTCTTCAGAGCCTTATGGTTACCAGGACATCAGGCTGCAGCTTGAGATTGAAGTGAATGCATCGGATTGCTCTAAGTTCAAGGAATGCAGCGGAGAGTCAAATGCGCTGGTTAAGCAAATTCAAGTTGATGTGAAGCCTACCATTAATCATTGCAATATAGAAGTTAATGATAACTGTGTCAGAGCATCTGATATGAAAGTTCATTCAGCTGTTGGGGGTAATCACGAGGCACAGAAAAACCCGGTTGCCAGTTGTGATGCCATAAGCGGAGAACTGGATTTTGATGCTGTGCGGAAAATATTTTCCATGGGTATGGGTTCATCTGATAGTGCAGAGATTATTGACCTATATCCTGTCTCAGGTATTTCAATGCAAGCTCGATTGCAGCTATTCCACAAACAAATTGAAATTACCAAAAAATATCGTGGAGATGCAAATGTTCGATATGCTTGGCTTCCTTCTACAAAAGGAGCTTTGTCTAGTATTATGAGATATGGGCTTTGGCATTGTGGAACATCTGAAATTAAATCCGCATGTGGTTTTGGCATTCATCTTTCACCTGCAAGCTGCACTTCTATCAGGTCAGTAATGTATCCATTCTATACTTATTTTAAATTACAGGGGAGGTGGTATGAATATTTGAGAACTGTTGACATAATATTATGGAGATTGGAGTTCTTTACTTCATCAAACCACAATTTAACCTGTCAGAGGGCCAAATAACAAGTTATCTTCCTGCTGCTATTGGCCATACGGTTTACATAGTCGAGCGATAATAAGTGATGTGGGCAAAATGCCACGACTATTACACAAATGCCATATACTTGTCTCCCCTTCAACATCCCCCCAACGAAAAAAATATCCACCCCCCACCCCGCGCGCATCCACAAAAAAAAAATAAAAAAAAAATAATTAAGGTTCTTATGTTTTGGAAGGGTTATGAGCACTGATGTGTAAGTTATTGAGGTTGCTATAGTGTGCTATGCTATATTACAGTGGTGTGGCTGGTGCATCTAGGTGGTTATGGTAGATGGTCTTCAAATTTCTGATTGTTTGACTAGATCTGTTTGTTGGATTGAGTCAAGACGTGAAAGAAGACATGCCTCTTGGATCTTTCCTTGATTTATTCAGATATTTGTGCAGTGTAGAACCAGTGTTTCCATCCACCCCTCCTCAAACGACACACAAAAACACACACACACACACACACACACAGAGACTCTTATATGATTGTAATTGTGTAACTAAGATGGCCGAAGCTTTACTGTCGACGGTTTTGGTGAAATCATTGCTTCTCTTTGTAAAATCTCGTTTTTGTGGTTTGAAAACTCGAATGGAGCTGAACAAAACGAAACCATTGGATTTGTTTGTTTGTGAGATCTTTAATGTGATGCCGTTGATTGCTACTGACAAGTAATAACAGTATGCAAAATTGCCAAAACTTTTGGCCATTTTGGAAGTCAAGCTTGTTGGGCTTCATCTCTTCCTTTCAATTCAACATTTTCTTTTGTTGCAATTCAACAGTTTCATGTCATCCATTCTTTATTTTTTCAATTAGATTTAACTCCTTTTCTCTTTGATTTGTTTTATTTTTTCGTTTTTATTCTTACAGTGCAAGCAGTTGCGATGTTGACGAAAATGGTGTGCGACACATGGTTTTCTGTCGTGTAATAATGGGAAACATGGAGCTTGTTGAGGCAGGATCTAAACAGTTTCATCCCAGTAGTGAGGATTTTGATAGTGGAGTGGACGATCTTCAAAATCCAAGGCAGTACATAGTATGGAATATGAATAAGAATACTCATATTTACCCAGAATATGCTGTTAGTTTTAAGGTTTCTTCTGATGCCCGAGGTGATTCTACCCCTTAAGTTCTATTTTCTGGCATCCTTTCCAGTATTGCATAAGAGGCTCATATGTCTTATATTTTACACGTTATTCTGTAAATTAATGTATTATTAATAATTTGGATGGTTTGACATGACTTAAACAGATTTGATTGGTGTTGTCAAATCTATATAGCCGACCCCACCTAGTGAAAATATGCTTAGTTTGGTTTGGTTAATAATTTGGATGGTTTGGGACCAGTTGATTGGTATCTGCTTTCGAATCTCATTAAAACAACCTAAAATTTCAGAAGCTGCTTGGATTGAAAGCAGTATTTCAGCCTATGTTTGCTTTAGTATTTAGGATAAAAGACTTACATTCAAGAGATGTGGGCTGTTGCTGGTAGAGGGTGTATTTTTATTGTCTTGGCCTTTTGTACATTAACAATGATTTCCCCTTAACTTTTAGCAACTGGCACTGGTACTTCTATTTTCTCTACAGGTACTCTCCCTGGAAATGAGAGGAAGCTAGATGGTACGGGGGTCTATGCTTGTTCTCGAGAGCCTTGTGTCCAGCTACAGTTAAATTCATCTCCAGCACAGTTAGTAAGTAGACACCTAATTTGTTCGAGATCTCTCCAGTTTTGCTTGCCTGCTTTTCTTATATTAGTGTATGATTGGTTTTTATATTGTTTTATCGACTTGAAAGTAAGGGAAATTAATCAAGGAACATTGAGGGACTTGGGTTTCCTTAGCTGTTTTATGCAACTGCTTGAGCAATTACGCGGGCTACTGTGATGGTGATGCAGGACAGATTTGATATTTTCTAGTTTCTTTTGGATTAGTTTTCCTAGGTTATTTTGGATTTTGTTTTATTGTTATTTTAATTAAGATTAGATTTTATCCAATTAGAATTTAGATTGGCTAGGAATACTTTTGAAAACCTATCCTAATTAAGATTAAATCTAGGATTAATTTTTTTCTATAAATTGGGCATTTTGTAAACATTTTTTAAACCATTCAATTCAATTATTCAGTGTGTTTAGTTAAAGAGTTTTGAGTTCTTGTTTGGTTCTTGTGGATTCAAGAGCAACCCGTCGTATTCGAGGACTATACGTCAGCAATGCCCCGCTGTTGCGTCAAGTGATATCAAAGTAATTTTGCCTTGCTTGGTTTTTTATCTTCCCATCGATAATACAGAAGGTTTTCTTTTATGCTCCTTTATTAATGGAGTGTAATAACTACCATATGAAGATGGATATTCCATTCTTTGATGGACAGTTAGAGATTGAGGGATTCTTTGAGTAATTGGATGAAGTTGAGTACTACTTCGAATATATGGATATTGATGAAGATATCAAGGTAAAAAACAAACCAAGAAGTGGAGCTTCAATTTGGTGGGAACAACTTCAAGCATCCAGGGTACGCCAAGGAAGGAGGAGGATAAGAAGTTGGGTTCAAACGCGATTGATGCTAAAATTCAGATTTCTCCCAGAGAATTATGAAAATATTTTGTACGAGAAATATGAGTGATGCCGCCGAGGAAGAATGACTGTCCATAAATATGCAACAAGATTTCAAAAATTATCTGCATGTAATAATCTTGCAGAAATAGAAGAGCAATTGGTCACAAGATTCCTTTATGGACTACATGATAATATCCATGATTTTGTCCCATTGAAGCCTTTTGACAATAAAAGACGCAATCTTGTTGGCAAAGTTTGTTGAATTCCAATTGAAATATTGAAATCCTACTAATTCAAGGAGTTATAATCTTATACTAATTAGGACTTCTAATATCAATTCGAATTATATTTTGAATCCTTCCCTTTCTCCCAATCTAAATCAAGTTTTAAATTATTTTCTTACTTGGAGCCCACAAGAAAAGGTGGTGGAAAATAATCCAATTGTGCGTAAAGAGGATACTTATCCAACTATAATTATTCATGGAGATGAAGGAATACCTCTAAGTGAAGACGTTCAAGACATCAAGGAGACTGAGAAGGAAGAGATACTTGTGGAGTTTTCAACAATAAATTGTGACAAGCTTAAACAAATTATTGAGGCAAGAGAGATTTCTATTTTTATGGATACTATTTTTGAAGACAGTTATAATTTAGATTAACTATTTTTGCTAGAAAAC
>JAVXUM010000004.1:5091871-5102688 GCA_035590655.1 Pouteria glomerata
ACTATTTTTGAAGACAGTTATAATTTAGATTAACTATTTTTGCTAGAAAACAAAATTATAGTGGGTCTTCAAGAGGACGAGATAAAAATCCCATAACATTTCAAGAGGAAGAGACTAAAAATCTAATAATATTAGAAGCTATTGATCATTTTGGTGATGAGCACTATAACTTGGATTTATTGTTCGATAGTGAAGAAGCTAATCGTCAAATAGTGGGAGACGAAGATAAAAGCATGCTGAAATTTATTAATTTTGCTAAAGGGGATAAATATCATGTTGAGAAAGTATGGATTAATTTGACTAAATTTTTCAACCACAAAGAACCACTTGAAGAATTGTTTGCAGAAAATAAAATTCGAACACTATCGCGTGTGAAGATAAAGATTATTCTCAGGTTAGAATTATACATATTTTTGTCAGCAACGAAAATTGCATTGAAGGTTCTTGCTTATGATGGTCCTCTCAATTTTTTTCCTCCCCTAGATAACTTGAGGACGAGTTATTTTTAAGAGGAGTAGAACTGATGCAGGATAGATTTGATATTTTTTAGTTTCTTTTGGATTAGTTTTTCTAGTTTATTTTGGATTTTGTTTTATTCTTATTTTAATTAGGATTAAATTTTATCCAAATAGAATTTGAATAGGATAGGAAGACTCTTGAAAACTTATCCTAATTAGGATTAAATCTAGGATTAATTTTTTCTATAAATAGGATACTTTGTAAACACTTTTCAACCATTCTATTTAATTATTTAGTATGTTTAGTTAAAGAGTTTTGAGTTCTTGTTCTGTTCTTGTGGATTTAAGAGCAACCTGTCGTACTTGAGAACAATACCTCGTCAATGCCCCACCGTTACGTTAGATGGTTTTGGTGGACTATTACTTGATTAAACAGGCAGCCTGCATCTATTTATAAAAACTTGTCATGGACCTGGTTGGGCCTTTCTTATTAGCTATTGTGATAGTTAAAACAACTAATTGTAGTCGTCTAATATGTAGCTTGACAGGCCTTGATATGAAAGGCCAAAGCAGGTGATTTGTAACATGTCCTTTTATATCATGGTTTTGGTCTGAGCCTTCCATATGCCAGAGACTTTTGTCTAGAAAATAATAATTTTTTTTAAATACATAAAGAATGTCAATAAAACAATTAATCGAGAATATTCTTCGTACTGATAACATTTTTTTTCTTAAAGAAATATGCTTAGGAATATTGAAGTATGCTTAACAATTCATACATGTGAACATTTCCTAATATGAACTGCTGAAGGATTATTTGAGTTTAAGAAAAGCAAAGTTAACCAATATTTTCTATTTGTCAAGAAGCCCAACAACACTTAAGAGGACGGTCTCAATCTTAAAACATAAGTTTTAAAGCAAGGAAAGTCAATCTCTTATGTGGGATAGAGAACTTCTCTCTTGGGCCGATGTGGGACAACTTCTAGCAGTCTCTCTCTCCTTAACCCACATGAATATAGGCACAGCGTGAACTGTGGTGAGACCCAATTGAGAACCCGCTTTGATACCGTGTCAATAATCTTGACAACACTTATGAGGAGGGGTTTCAACCTTAAAAACTAAGTGTTAAGGTGAGGGAAGTTCATCTCTTTTATAGGAGATAATTTTTCTCATGGGCTAATGTGAGACAACTTCTAAGACCATTAAATTATTGAAATTGATGTTGGAGGGATTGATTTTCAATTTTATAGAAGTGGACTCGTTACCAAGCAGATCACAAAGAAAAACATTCTATGGCTTATGTAAAAGAAACCTATGAAATGAAAACATCTCTTTCTTTATATACACGATGTGTTATAATATATGTAATAGAGGTATCTGGTCTTGTCATCATCTTTGGCACAAGTCTCTTCTCCACTGCTGTTCGTTCTCCATCATCCACTCCGACAACTTAGTATCCAACACAGTTGTCATGCTCAAAGATTCCATTGCCTTTCAGAGCTCACTGATTTTTATTTGGTCTTGATAAAATTTTTCTCAGCCTTTTCCCCACATACCTTTGCTCTCATGTAGGATATTAGAAGTTGCTTTCCTTTTATAACTTTTCTTCAATTTTCCATCAAATTTTCCTTGTATTTCAAACATGAAAAATTGTTTTCTTGAGAATCCAAGTTTCTTTCCTACTCACTCCGGGTTCCGAACAAGAGCTAAGTGAATTATAACTGCATACAACCACATAGTTGTAAGCTCATGCTTAACTGGCACTTGTTGAACATAAAAAGAAAAAGAAGGTAAAAAATTGAAATAGAAGTTATGCTGAGAAGTTTCAGTAATTTTAGTTGGGAAATTGTTAGAATGTTAGTCATCTTACCTGTAAGTTTAAGCTATTAGGGAAGGGGCACTTTATTATTGATATTGATTTATTTTCTCTTAATGTGTCGCTCACGTGTGTCCCAAGAAATGTTTTATTTTGAAAGGGCCAAAGACTAGCTACCATTGACCTTTTTTGGGTGGCAATGAGATTTGAATTTAGTACATCTATTTGCTCTAATATCATGTTAAAGTGTTCTACCATCTCACTTAGAAGTTTGAACTTTATAATTTATTTACCTTATTCTCTCTCAATAAATTAGATGTTTAGCTACTATCTCACTTGAAAATGGCTAATAGTTTTGAATATAGGACATTTGTCTGCTCTGTTATCATGTTAGTTTTCTTCTATCTCACCTAGAAGTTTTTGAACTTTATAATTTAAACTTATTTTCTCTTAACATGCCCATATTAGATTTTTAGCTGCTGTCTCACTTTAAAACAACTAATAGTTTAGTGTGGTATTTGAGCTGGCAAAAGTATTGAGTTCAAATGTTACTACCATCTGAAAAAAAAAAGTCAGTAGTCCCGGATGTTTTGCCCCCTTTAAAAAAGTTAATATGGCCACACGTGAAGGAATATGTTGAGAGAGAATAAGCCAATATAAAAATGACGTTACTCATATTGCGTAAAAGTTTTGAGCAACATGGAAAGGACTGAAGGTTTGTTGGTGATTGTGTGTTGGGAGGAGGGTCATGCAGGGTTTAGTTGGTGATGTTATGATTATAGAATATGCATTAGTATCATTGTAGGTTAAGATGCGGTTATTGAGTTTTCACGACAATGATGATATAAAAAACGAAGAAGGAAGAAAATGCTTGAAAATCTATCTTAAGGATGATGATGTTAAATATGATGATGGAAGAAAATTTGGGGATAAAGTTCATGTGACCTGATTTTGAATTTGGTTTAGACTAGTGCTTGTCCGTGCACTATAGACAATTACAGGCATGCAATGTTTGGACAATGATATACTGGAAGAATAAAACAGGGTGTGCATGAAAAGATGATGTGAAGAGTATATGATAGTAATGAAGTTGCCTCCCCTCTCTAACAAAGCTTAGTTGTGATGGTGGTTAACAATTTAACATGGCATTTGAGTTTTGGTTACCATAAGTCATGGAAGTCTCATTACTGTTGTATTTTTGTTCTATTTATGTTGGTGCACCTTATTTTGTCAATCTGTGTGTACGTAAAGGTCACAATGAAGGAGAGTTTGACATTGTTGATCCAATTCTCTAGTAGTTTAAGTTTTTAGAATAATTGATGACTTAATCTAGTTTAAGTCTTGTTATCAAGGTTTATTCTCTGTTTGTTTTCATGGACTTCGTTATATTAGTGTACTGCATTGTATTTATTTGTATTTGTTTGTCTCTTCGATCCATGTGTGAGCACGTGAAGAGTGTTTAATTTGCTTGATAAATATTGTTGGACTCATTTCTTAAGAGTCTATGCTTTTGGGATATTTAATAACTTAACGTGGTATTAGAGCAGGCCTATATCCCGAGTTTGAACTCTACTGACAACATGATAGTTAGTGCTTTACCTATTTGATTCACAAGACAAGTATGTTGAAGAGGCCTATGATAGATGGACTCTTTTGAATATGTGGTGTACTCATGTCAAATACTTGACACTTGGACAAGGATACTTGGATATGGGTTATGGTACATGTGTCTCAATCTATTTAGAGATGTTTAAAATTTCAATTTTAACATATAATTTATTTTATGTGTGAAACACTATAATAAAACCTTGTTAATATCTCATTATTCAATAAAATAAATCTATCATATTAAATATATGAATATTTTACTGTGGCCGTGAATTGATGAATTAAAGAACTAATGGATCGGACTCGTATGTGCATATCCGTACTTGACACCTGTATCTGAGTTCATGTAATATAAGAGGGGTGTGTGTGTGTTGAAATAAGTAAGTCTAATATAAACAATAAAGGTGCTCAATTCCATAACAACTTTGCCTGTAGTGAAATTATGACTGAGAGTTTAACAAATTCATGCGATGATCTCCAAACTAAAGCTCTTGAACAAAACTAATTTTAACCATGATACCTGCCAAAGAATGAGAGGAGGCAGGAAATATTCTTTATTATTCTCTATCTCTACATCCTTAAAGATGCACTAGTTTCCCCAGACCTGCCCCGATCTGATGTAATACATCAAACACAAAGGGGCGAACATTGCAGGCTTTATATTCTAATCTTCTTCAACTGGTGTCTCCATGTCACTGGTCTTACAATCTGTTTAAGGAAGCATAGTCCATGTCTGTTAAGAATTGGGTGTATGAAATTCTGTTTGTATTTCTAGCTTTTGAATTGATTTACATCTTCAAAAAAATCCATGTTTTCAATTCCTCAGGGAATAGATGGTCATCAGCTTCCAGTAGAGATACTTCAAGAAAAGGCTACTGATCGGGGTTCAAGCGCTACAAGGACACCTACTTCTCCTTGGATGGCTTTCCCAATGTTGTTTACAGCCATCTCAAACAAAGTCCCTCCCAATGGTATGAAATTAGTTGAAGCTAATTACGAGTTGTTCAGGGTAAGTACAGTGACATTTATATGTTAATTTCTCTCTCATTTTTTTTTTTATTTTTCGGATCTTTCCTTATTTTTTGCCTTTTTTTTTTAATCCCATTGGAATTTTGTTAGAGAAATAAGATCACTCGTGATGATTTTGTTCGGAAGTTGAGGTTGCTAGTTGGGGATGATTTGCTGAGATCCACAATAACAAATCTTCGGTTGAAGGTAGGTCTTTACTTCTTCATAACCTTTTTTTAATGTGATCTTTTTATTTTTATTTATTTATTTATTTTTTCTTTCTTGGTCTGGGGCTAATGCATTGATCAGCTGTTCCTGCTTTTGGTAGATATAAACTGGATTAACATTTCAAAAATTTCTAAGCTGCGTGTTTGTGCATGTGAGTTTTAGACCTTTGTTTGTTTTTGGCCCTACATTGGTTTCTGTTTGTTGTGCTTTAAAAAACCTTAAATCTTTGGGCCATGGGATTGAACACCAGTTTTGGGAGCCTCATTGGCATTCTCTATTTCTAGTTTTGTTTATTGAATGATTCTCTAAAGCTGTTACATACTTATGGTATAAAATTCATGAAATAGAAAGAAGGAAGGCTAGAAAGAATGTGCACTTTCTGATAAGCGTGTGCCAGTTGGACGAAATGAGCTGACTATCTATTGTTGTGCATGGCTATTGACCTTGTTTCTTTCTGTTTTAGCTAATTTTTTTCCCTAGTCACTTGGGGTGAAGCCTCAATTATAAATTTAGAAATGAGGTTTAGTGCCTACAAGACCTGCCATACATACTAATGTTGATCAAATTGTTCAACATACTACAGGCGATATATAAGTTAGTTTCTCTCCAACAAATCGTACTCGATTTGAGTTACTTAGATTGTCGTTAGATTTTAAACCAACTAATTCTGGTTCAAGATCTATTAGACAACAATATAAGGTATCAATTCTACCTTTTGAATCAAATAGAGATTTAGAAGAACAAAGTGATATTCAGGGAATTAGAATATCTGATTCTCAAATTTCCTAAGGAATATACCAAGGAACTGAATCCTAGGCTGAAAGAAGGAGAACTCCTCCTACGGCCTCAGAAATGAGTTTTCATGGTTGATATGGATTTGAGTCCAGGAAGCTCTTTAAGAAGGAAATTAAATAGCAATTTCATGGACTCTAGAAATGCTACTTTTAGAGAATGGTATTTTTCTAAATTTAGTCCTGCTAAACAGGAATTTTACAAGGAATCATATTTTTTTGATTTAAAAGAAAATTTTGAAATAATAAATTTCATACCTTGGTTTTTGAATTATTATATTCAACAACAACAATTTTAAAGGGAAATTTGTAATGATATTTCTAATGCTTTTTGGAATAGAAAGCAGCATTTAGTTTCTCTTTCATACGAAGATGATTTCAATGAGAAAAATATTTTTACTAAAACTAAACCTTGCCAAATGAATCAAGAATATCTTGATCTTTGTAAAAAGAAGAAAATTTTTCTTTACTTGAAAAGAGGTTAATAAGACCTTCACATTCTCCATGGAGTTGCACGACATTTTATGTTAATAATCTTGTAGAAAAGGAATGAGGTGTTCCTAGGTTAGTAATAAATTATAAACTTTTAAAAATAAGGTTTTAAAATTGATTAAATATCCAATCCCTAACAAAAAATATTTGTTAGATAGATTGAATAATTCAATTATATTTTTAAAATTTGATTTAAAATCTGGATATTGGCAAATTTAGATTAGGGACAACATAGGTACAAAATTGCATTTATCATACCTTTTGGGCATTGGGCATTATGAATAGAATGTTATGCCTTTTAGATTGAAAAATGCACCTTCTGAATTTCAGAAAATAATGAATGATATATTCAACTCATATTCCAAATTTATTTTGGTATATATCAATGATAGATTAATATTTTCAAAATCTCTTGATGAGCATTGTAAACATTTGCATATTTTTAAAGATATTGTTAAATCAAATGGGTTAGGTATATCTTACCCAAAAATAAAACTTTTTCAAACCAAAATAAGATTTTTGGAACATAATATTTATGAAGGAAGAATAGTTTCAATTGATAGAAGTATTGAATTTGCTTCGAAGTTTCCTGATGAGATACCTGTAGTTACAAAGATTTTTATCAAGTTTAAATTATATTTCTTCCTATTATAAAAATTTAGTTGAAAATACGGCTATCTTATATAGCAAACTCAATAAATTGAGACTGTTGCCAATAATATTGGCTATGGTGGGATTTTAAAACAACAGCATCTAGAAACTAATCATGAATATCTAGTTATATTTACTTTGGGTAAATAGAACTCTACTTAGTCGAAATATGTGACTATTAAGAGAGAAATGCATGCTGTGATAAAATGTATTAGCAAGTTTGAAGAAGATTTATTAAATCAAAAATTTCTCTCATGCATTGTTTGTAGCGCAATAAAACAGATTCTTGAAAAAGATGTTAAGAATCTTGTGTCCAAACAGATATATGTTGGTTGACAAGCTCAATTGAGTTGTTTCGATTTTATAATCGAATATATTAAAGGGGAAAATAGTTCTCTTCTTGATTTTCTAATTCGTGAATTTTTACGAGGTACGTGAGCTCCCGAGGAGGGAGAGGATGGGGCAATAAGCCTATGTCAAGAGGAGGGAGATCAAACATGGTCTTTTCTAGTTTTCGTATGAATAGAGCAGACCCAAACTTTCAAAAAGTTTTGGGTGCCAAATTATATCCATTTGGATATTTACCTGATGAGGATGATCAACGTAATCTGGTGAATCTAAATGAATATCTCAATAAGAGGAAAGAAGATCTAGAAGATTTTCTTAAGCATGAGAAGTTGGAAAAAACTGCCTCTTTATCATCTGGAGCGTCATCTAAGGTGCCAGTAACTGCAGCTCAACTATTGCAGACCACTCCAACATATTTGGAGAGTTCACACACACAGTCTATATTGTCCTTGAACGAATAGGATAACTAGTGGATTAATGATCTATGGTACCTGAAACAGAAATACTTGGATAGGTTTGGATACTCTATTCCTCAATATAAATATAGGTATATTTACGAGGGTATTTTGACTACTACCTGATCATTAGAAATAAGACATTTCTATAATAATAATAAACCCTCGGAACAAATAAATTATAGTAAATGTTTTATAAAAAAAGTTTTTACACTTATAGATTGGGGTAATGACCTTATGAAAATTAGAACTTTAAAGTTTCCTCTCGATGTTCAGGCATATTGTTATAGTTTCTGGGATTATATAAATGCTTGGAAATGTATTTTTATTATGAAAATAATAAGAAAAAAAACACTCTTGGTTTTTTAGAGTTAAAGAAAAATTCTTTGCTGAAACTAAAATTTTCTCCTGTGGTTTTACCAATGGTGGAGAATTTTTGGTCCTGCATTATCACTAATGCCAGCAAAAATCCAAGATCTTTATGATTCTTGGGTGGAAAATCATCCTACTTTGAGCAACTTAAAGATTAAGTTGTATGCCAGGCAACCTATATTTTACTATTGCGCAGAATTCAATATCCCTTGGATTTGGAAGTGGGGATTAACCATTGAACAGGATGAATTGGGAATTCCTGTCTTAACAAGGATTTTCCATTTTAGATGGTGGGATCAAGTAGAAATACAGGAATTGATCAATAAAATCAAGAAAGTAACTTCTGTCTTTTAAGACAAAATCCCAGCTATCAGCTCCTGATACTAAAGTAGGAGATAATATTCTACAACTCAAAAAGAGTTTGGAAAGGATATGCCGTAGAGCTACAGAATTAAAGCTCATGGTTAAATGTATGGAATACATGAAAGATGGGTTTAAATCCTCATTTGAGGAATTCTCCGAAAATATATAGGTGGATACAAGGTCTTCTTATTCTGAAGAGCGTATTCTAGTTGGAGAATCACATAACCTAGTGAGGACTTACCGTCAGCTCCTGATTGAAGTGGTGATTGATATCCTTAAAGAAAAAGAAAAGGGTAAAGGAAAAGCTGAATAGGAACACTTAAAGATGGCCGTCCATGTGTTATGATTCCTTGTTGAGGCAAGAGGACCCCGTGGGATGCTGAAGATAAGCCAGCTCCACAAGAAGTGAAACAACTTTTGATGCCATAATGGAGCCTTTAATAAAGTTTACAAGACTTTTCACCTAATCTGGCCGATCGACTGCATTGTTCAAGCACACGCCGCTAGAAAGGGTATTGATTGTTTTTGTTTTATATTTTTGGTTTGTAATTGGACTTTAAACCAATTGAAATCCAAGTAGTGTTTTATTTTTTCTATTTAAAGGGAGGTTTGACCCTGTTCAGACATGCTTTTGCTTCCACCCTTCTTTGAATTTTTTTTTGTGGTTTTATTGATAGTTTTCGCACAAAATAAGGAATTGCTGCCAAAAAAGAATTATTTGGGTATATACTGTTAGTGAAAACTACCTCGGTTCTTAATTGGTTTGCTTGTTGGGCATCTAATTCAGAATACGCAAAATGAAATCACGGTATATGTTTACCACAAGAAACACTATATGATACTACGACTTTAGCTTAGCTAACAAACTTGAAATCAAAACAGGTTTAGCAAAATAATGAAGAACATAAGCAAATGGTAAGCAAAATTAGTTTCCCAATGCTTGCAGAACAAGCCTAAACTCCTACAAAATCATCATCCCACCAGGACTAATTTTAAATGTCTGCCGTTGGTATCACAACCATCTGAAAGTTGGGCCCAAGCGTTACGGGACTTACTGCTTCTGCTGCTACAATCCTCCTCGCAACCCGCCTATCTTTAGGAGCTCAGACTGCAGTGATAGCGGAGAGGCTTCACTGGTTAGGAAGTTGGAGATTGTTGGAGCTGGGTCTTTATGAGCGAGTGAGGTTCAGGTAGATCGCAAGTGTAGTAGATTGATGAAGCTGAGTATTCTCAAGCAAGCAAGGTTTAGATACTGAGAGAGAGAGAGCGAGATACTGAGATTGAGAGTGGTGGTGAGAAAGGTGTGAAACTATGGAGATTGTTAGGAGTAGGAGAGGGAGAAGAAGACCTAAGAACAGTTGGAAAACAACTATTAAACATGACCTTACCTACATGGAGTTAATAGAGGACATGGCTCTAGATAGATTTTCTTGTCGTCGTCAAATCCATATAGCCGACCCCACCTAGTGGGAAAAGGCTTAGTTTGGTTTGGTTTGGTTATCCTTGTTTGTCCTTTGTCTTTTTGCTGCTGTCCGGATAGCAGGGGCATTTTCATCATCCTCTCCATCACTAATCTTGATGATTTTTGTCTTTTCTCTATATTTTAGAAACAAAACATAGTAAACCGTAAAAATAACTAAAAACTTTATAATTACTTAAACAAATGCACAAATTACTATCTAATATGAGATTTGTAATTACATTTTTTAATTTTATAAAGAAATGAAAAAATTTTTCTATTCTAGTACACGGAAAATTATATATAAAAGAATTGTTATTAAATTATGGTGATTCTTGAAAAAATCCTAATTATATATAATTACCCATTTTAATATTACCAAAGTCAAAATAATATTTTGTAAACTTCCTTAAACAATAAGTTCCCGTTTAGTAACATTTTCATTTTCTGTTTTTCTGTTTTCGTTTTTAAAAGTTTGGAAACTTACAACAAAAATATATTTGTTAAATCTGTTTATATTTTTTTGTTTCTAAAAAAACGAAAACATAAACAGAAAAACGAAAACATTCCAAAATGTGTTTTCATTTTGTTTTCTTTTTCTATTGCAAATATTTTTGCTCCGTTTTAAACATTGTCCATTTTAATATAATATAATATAATATAATTAATATAATATAATAATTTAATTATTATATAATACAATATAATAATTAAATTATAATAATTTAAATATTATATTATATTATATTAATAATTAATATAATAAAT
>JAVXUM010000004.1:5146824-5157247 GCA_035590655.1 Pouteria glomerata
TTATTTTTTGAGCAAAAAATTAGATTAATTATTTTTATTTATAAGTTTTTTTTTTTTAATTTTGGAATCAAAATTTTTTTTGTCACAAAACGGCAGCGTTTTTCTCCCAAACGTTGCCGTTTGGGTCGACCGCAGCGGCTGAAGTCGTGGGGCGACTTCAGCCCCCCCTCGTCCTGGATTTTGCCCTCCTGTTTTTGCCGCATCCAAGCGGGCTGTAAGTTTCTTAAATAGTGAGCATCAAGTGAAACCATTTCTACTGTATGTGATGTCTCTGAATAACTAGATTTTCTTCCTTTAATTAAGAGGGAAAAGACACATTTTGTACATATACATATAGTCATCAACCACTACATTCTATGAACCTAACTATTTATTTATTTATTTTTTTGTGTAATTTTAGTTGTCCCCCATTTCAAATGTGAAACGCACGACCATATATATATATATATATCATTGTCTTGTATGATTGAAAACTTGTGGCACAATTGAATGAACTGGATGGGATTTCAAACTGAGGATGCCCAACAAAAATATATAGAAACACTTTACTATATTCGGTAACACCTGTATGAAAAACATGATTATTATCTTTCAAAAAATAAAAAACAAATAAAAAGACAGTATGAACATGAATACCTCAGAAATTGGGAATTAGTGCAAAGTAGATGTTTCCTTGCAAGCACAAATTTATATGCTTTAATTAAGAAATTAGACCGCTCTTGAAAAAGCAAATATTTTCTCAATCATTCCCTTCACAGAGTGCCTTTACAAGTAGTGCAAGTGACTTCTTTCTCTATCCAAATCCTTAACGAGGGAAGAGTGGATTCAGAATTTATAATCAATATAAGTAAAATTATATCTTTAAATTAAAATACGGATAAAAAAAAAATAATTAAACCAAAAATTTAATGACATTGGGATAAAAAGTAAAATTTTCAATTAAATAGGATCAATATCAATAATTCTTTGTATAATTTTTCAAATCAGTCCCACTAAGCCTTTGCTCTTGGTCCGCCCATTGCTCTCGGCATTGATACTTAACCAAGAAAACGTTTTCAGAAAGTTGAAACATATTGAATCTTTTCAAAGACCCTTTGCGCGCATGAGAAGCTACTGGGAAGTGCCCTACAAATCCATTGAAACAAGTGACTGACAGAAATATATGCAGATCTTGACAAGGACCCATGAACAATGAATTTGATTTTTTTTTCTTTCTTTCTTTTTATCCCTCTTTTCCAAATATTACTTTGTTCCATTCTCATTTAGTGTTTGTACATCATTTCGTTTCACTTTCTTCATGTTCCCCGGTTCTATATTCTCTTGGACCAAAGGTTGGAGGAAATGAAACTAGTGGAGAGAGAGAGAAAGGAGTCCAGTCAGATTGACATAACGGTTTCATATATAAGGATGTGTGAAATAATAAAAAGTGAGATAAAATGAGATAAGTTGTGAGTTCGTAATTCGTACAATAAGATAAAAAGTGAATAACTTTTAAAAATTTTTAAAAATTTTAGAAATTTTTTATAATTTTTTTTTATTTTTTCTAGCACACCAAACGGTACCATAATAAAATGAATACAAGGTGTAATGGTATTGGTTGCTTTTTTAAAAGCGGTGGTCAATGTATAATAATAATAATAATAATAATAGTGTTGCTAAAGCTAGCACTGCTCAATTTTGTTGGATCTACAAATACTTAGTTCCTAATTGGAGCCAAATTTTAGCCCAAAAAATAAATAAATAAATTTTAAAATGTTAAGTGTTCGAAAAGTATAAAAAAAGTTGAGAATGTTAATAAAAGTTGAAAAATTTTGAAAAAATTTAAAAAAAATTTAAGATTTTTGGTGTGAAAAAAGTAGGAGAAAAAAAAAATTAGAGAAAGTTGAAAATTTTTAGAATTTGACACTCCAAAGGCACACTTAGATTTGGTTGGGCCGAAAAGAAGAGCCCAAAATCAAATTTTCACAATGTACATGTAAGAGCCAGAGGAATAGCAGATTCCCACCAACCCCAACATTGCAAGTTTCACTAAAAACATAATGCAGTTGGCTATATATTTGTCTTAATGAACTGTGTATTTTCTATTGATAAGCTGAAGATCAATAATGATGAATACTAGACCACACGCTTGCCCGATGGTACAAGGATTACTTTACATGCAACCCAGAAAAGGATGATCTCTATAATCAGGTCACTGATCAAACGATCGAGCTTATCGAATGATTGGCTTTATTGATTGATCTTGAAATCATCAGTGACGAAAATAACAACTAAGACTTAAATCTTTGACCATGCAATATTATGTGTATGTAAATGTCATAACACGTCCCCCTCAAAGAAATATTTTGGAAGGGGTCGACACCAAGAGCGTTTAGTCCAGGTATATGGTACAACTACGTAGAGACATTCAGTAGACAAATCAGGTAAAGGGAAAACCTCCGTGATTTCAGTTTTATTTCAAAAACAAACGAATTGGTACGAAACCCAAGTAAACGTTGTTAACATTAAGAAGCCCTCAAAAACATTTGCAGCGTGATCTTGGGTATTAGCCGTAAGAAAAACCCTAATTATATGATAAAAAGACTGAATCCATGCATGCTACATAATATTAAAATAAATAAACTGAGATTCTTAGAAGAGATTGGAATTTTACTTGGGTTGAAGCAGAAAATAAGGAACTATATATTCTGAATTTTATTCAGGTAGTCAGAAAGGCACAAGTGCTCGATTGCTAGAGAGAGAATAAAGAACCTAGGCAAGCGCAGCAACGGACTAGAAATTAAATACGAGGACAATGGGAATAGCCACTTTCCTCAAATGAATTATCAATTCCACTGTTAAAAATAATTAAATTTAGATTAAAATCGCCAAATCTAAAATTTACCTTCAGCTTGCGGGAAGGTTCTCCTGCCAAAGGAGTAAAAGAACCACGGCCCGAGAACCCCCAAGAATCACATTCGTGTGAACTGCCCCAATTTAAGGCTTGCGTTTGTAAGCTAAACTAGGTTATTTTTTGTTGCTGCTCCCCAAACCAGCTTTTCTCTGCCGTTGCTGGAACCCCCATAAGAGAAACAAATGTTGGCGGAGTCAGGGTCTAGAAGATGATGATGCTTCATAGGTAGGCCAACCGCACTTCTCGTTGGTCCCCAGAGATCTACTCAATCGAATCTGCTGCTATCCAACCTGAGAATTGATGGGCCTCTTACTTTAATCCGTTTTGGTACAATCTCCGTAGGGAATGGCTCTCTAATTTGCCTTCCCGAGTCATGGTCAATCCTACCATCTCTGTGGTATTCTCTGTGCTTGCTCACTACTTCCTCATTGACCATTTTATTGAACTTAATTGAGATGGGAATGGAAGTTCCTCTAGCAAGCCCATCCCTCGAAGCACAATCTGAAGCTCCTTTGGAATGACCTGTGCCGGCAGCAACATTACAGGTTAAATCATCAGGTATTGAACACTCGGACAACTTCAATTCCTGACATCTTCCCTCAGGTTGGAGTTTCTTTAATCGCTTCAGCCTCTGTGAAAATAAATTCAACCAGGTCACTAAAAACTACTGAGGAACTAGCCAAAGAAAGGTCAATGCAAAAAGAAATAACAACAATAACAACAACAACAACAATAATAATCAATAATAAAAAGAACAGAGGTCGAAAATTGAAGTGTTCCACTTTCCGAGACAAGGTGCATGTCCAATGCCGAATAGATGGTAGCTCTTACTATAAAAGAAGCTTCAAATAAAGCCACAATTACTGGTCCGGATGATTCTTGTTGCAATGGTGTATTTGCAGCGACTCCAAGAAACAGCTAATGAGGGTTTTTGAGGTGCCAAGGCTAACACAAAAAGGACAGTTGTCAAAATTACAGAAAACTATTATATCCTTTAGACAAAATTATTTTGGGTAAATTTCACTTTGTCTACTCAAGCTTCAACTGAAATTCCACTTCCGGACCTGAACTATTTTTTTTTGGTAATAATTCAGGGTCTAAGCTTTTAAATAATTACAATCTCTTCTCTCAATACCTATTTTACCCCTGTACTCCTACCATCAACTATCCAAGTTTTAGGGGCAAAAATGGTCATTGAGAGGTAGCATTCCAACTAATTAAAAGTTCAAACCCTTAATTATTACCAAAAATTAAATTAAAATAAAATAAGATAAAATAAAATAAAAACTCAGACCCTCAAATGATATTCCAAGTAAAGCTTAAGGGGACAAAGTGAAATTTGTGCAATTAATTTTGTCAAACTTTGGGTGCGTTCGGAGTAATAAAAAGTGAGATAAAATGAGACAAAGTGAGATAAGTTGTGGGTTCGTAATTCGTGCAACGAGATAAAAAAAGAATAACTTCCAGAGATTTTTAGAGATTTTCAAAGGTTTACAACAAACCAAACAAAGCCTTTGTAGACTTTTTGTAAGAATAAAGGGTGTCTGCTCGAGTTGAGTACTTTCGGCTAAGACAGGAGATACATTGCCAAGGACGGAGGCAAACAAGAAAGGGGAAAGGTAGTTAACCTTGCAGTTGTTGGCATAAATGCTAAGGAGGCCCATGGCCTATTTCCATTAGGTCAATAGGGAAGGGGCATGGTAAAATGGCACCAGAATGGTGCCACAGCCATCCGACATGACAAGCAACTATAGAAATAGTTGAATCCCCCAAGCATGCAATGCCACATGCCCTTCTATAATTGGGAACTTGGAAAGTCTTCCTGGTTGATTCTCTCTCAAGGGAGAGGGACAAGCACAAAGACCAATCCTTTCGCCTCCAATTCATGAGTCCCCTAATCATCCCAAAGGAGTGTTAGGTAGTGTGGAGTCTAATAGTTTTGCACACATTAACCCAACTTTGTGGATACGAGATATTTTGCTAATTTTATAATTGTAGTTTGTAACCCGAATTTCTTGTATAAAGGGGAAGGAGGCAACCACATAATTAACTAGTAACTCCAATCTTACCTTTGAACATAGAGAAGACTACAACGACTGTGGACGTAGCCTTGATTTTGGGTGAACCACATTGATCTAATGTTCTTGTGTTTTCTTTCATGCGTGTGCACTTGTTTTTTTCTTGTCATTTCTCACATATTTAGATTAAGATGTAATCCTAACAAGGACATCCCTAAATCATACAACCTAGGGATCATATAAGGAGGGTAGTTAGGCTAAGTTTGGTACATGGGAATGAAATGGAATGAAAATAAAAATTTGAATAGAATAACAATGGAAATGGAATGGAACGACCATTCCCAATCTTGGTTGCCAAATTAAATAATCCTAAAATGGAATGACCATTTTTATTTTAATTTTAGTTCAGATTAAATTAACAAGAATAGATAAAAAAAAATCTAAAAATGGTTGAGAATACGCGAATGGTTGTAACAGTTGGAGATAGAGAAAAGTGATAGTGGTGGTAATGCCAGTAATGGCGGAGAAAGGTGATGGAGGTGGTAGAGGGTGGTGATGTAGCCAATAGGTTGTGGCAATGATGGAGAGTTGTGGTGAAGGTAGCAAAAAGTGGTCGTGATGGTGGTGGAGGTCATTTGATTTTTTTTATTCTCTCTTATTCCACGAGGGAATGAAAATGTGAGAACGACCATCCCAACAAAAGTTGGAATGGGATTTCCATGGGGATGGCATCCCCACCTCAATTGAGTGTACCAAACAAAGGAATAGGCATTTCCATTGCAGCCCATTCCATCATCCCAAACTTGACCTTTAGAGCCTACCTTATTGTGTCCAAGGAGAACATTTTCTAGGAGATATTGCTTGAAGGAACTGCGTCCTTACCCGAGCCAAGAGTTAAAGGATCCTATGGCTTTACCGAGGATGAATCAACTCACCTTCATGAGACAAGTATATGCCTAAGCAGAATGGTTAGCTGAGGCTAAATGGAGCCTACCTTAACTGTGCCCAAGGTGAATGGTTCACCAGGGATATCATTTGAAGGAAGAAAGTCCTTACCTGAGCCAAGAGTTAAACATGCTTTACCAAGGGTAAGCCAAGCACACAATCAGGAGATGGCATAAGTGCCTTCCTGAGATCCAAGGGCAAGACACCGTGTGCATTACACTAACCCCAAGGCTCAAACCCAGAGAGGAAGCAATAAAATTTGTTGCAATTTCATGGTCATCTCATAAGGCTAGCTCAAGGATTACATATATGAGAAATCGAGGATCACATGGTGGCACAATAGACCACATGGGTACACACCGCAATTCATCACACAAGAATAGAAGAGTTCAATCATGATTCATACATGCAACTATAATGGAAGCAGACCGAGTTTAATTAGGAATGTAATCAAGCCAGGTTCAGCTGAGCAGATTACACATAGGATTGCTGAAGCTCGCCCTTTTTTTTACATCAAGGTAAAATTTAATTGGATGACATTTTTTCGATTTAATGGTGTCATTACTCAGTGTGTCCATGACCTTATGGATGATATTAAAATTTCTGTAACTTTTCCTACTATTTTAACTGCAAAATATCCAAAATTGGTGATGTCCTTGCGGAGTGAACAAGTAACTAAGCTTGTGAAACAGTCCATTGGTATTTGAACTTGGCTTGATTTATATCAAGATAGAAATTAAGCTCGAAGTCATCTTGTTCATTTGATAGTCAAGCATGAATGAGAAAAGTATTCTCTGTCACTTCCATCAGTTTTGCTCTTCACGTAAACCATAGCAAATTTAGAATTCTATGAGAATTTGGCTCCACCCTACCACGTGATGAAAGGCCGCGGGGCGTTCCAGTTTGTCTATTTGTTAATGAGACCGAGAGAGAAAGATTTGGACTTCTTCTATGGCTTCAATAAAGTGCCCTCTATTGGCAGCTCAATAATGTCACAGATGATAAGTGCCAATATCAATACAAATTGAAAATTGAATGGAGATACTGAACTTTGCTGATTTAAGAGAGAAACACTATTAGAAACAACAAAATGAACCTAAGGCATAATTTTCAAGCAGAATGAAGATATCAAACTACAATGACTTAGTTCAACCATAGAAAAAGTACTACAACCATTTAGTGGTTTATAGATCTAGTCTCTTGATATTGTAAGATCTCCATAAGCTAAGATGCATGAAGCTTATAATAGGCTTCGAATATTAAAACTAATTCAATTGGTTCGTCTCTAATTTTAAATTATTCCCTAAATTCTACAAGAAGACTAAGGTATTCTTAACTTCCTCATCACTAGGACTTCAACCAGAGCAGTTGGAGTAGGTTGAAGTCCAACCCAAGCTTAGCCCAATCCAAGAAACTACTTGCCCAATGGCCAACCTAAGAAAGAAGAGGCTAACGTTTAACATGACACTAATAGAATTGTAGCCCAAAATTAGCCTACCATTCACGAAATCACTAGCTGATATTTATGCTTGCCGTGCAGGTAAGAAATTGTAAATATGTAACAGAAACAATTAATTCATTAGAGGAAGAATGCAAAACCAAGCACTAATATGCTATAGATACATGAAATATGACTGTCAAAGATACCTGATGTTCAAAATTCAGAGCCATGGGACCATACACATTTCTCTGTTCCAGCCTCACAGAAGAACGACGTTTAACCCGGAATATCTCTGAATCTGAGTCATCATCCTCCTGATCTAGAATGGGCCAAACCTCTGAACCTTGAAGGTTAACTTGTCTGGTACCCAAACACACATTACTTACAGAAGAGTGTGAAGATTCACCAATATTATGAGCTATGTCTTTGGAAAACTTTGTAGATACAAGCTCTTCTAGACTAAAGTTAGCATGAACCTGCACCTGCCACAAATGTGGAAAAGAGATAAACATCAGCCCAACTCTAAGATTTTAGAATAGCCATAGCCATGTGCCGACGTTATACAGCCAGATAATTGAACTTCGGCAAAGACTGCTGACATCATATAGATTAGAAGATGCCAACTCAATGAGGCCAGGCAACAAGTGGACAAAGGAGATAAACCTTACATTGTTGGGTGCTGAAAATTTTTCAGTTGGCTCAATAAAAGAATGAAGTGTTGATGCATCAGAAGAAAGAGAAGCATATGATGCTTCAGCTCTGAAATTTTCTGTACCAGTGCTCAACTCAGACTGGCTTTCAGAGCCAATCTCTGGCTGTTGGATCAGATCAAAAACTATGTCACAATAAGGAGTGTAGCCATACTGTTTATCCATCGCAAACTGGTCTAATAGAAGAAACAAGTCATCACCACCTCTGCTTTGTTGCTTAGCTTGACGCAAAATATCATCTTCCAGCTCAAACTCCTTGGCTGCAGCTTCCATATTAAAAATGTCTTCCCTTAAACAGAGCGTACGATTATTCCCGCAAGGAAAATCAATTGACTTAGCCTCTGGATTGTGCAATCATCAACATAATCCAGTGTCAAAACAAAAGATTCCGAGGAGTTATAGTAAAAGCAAGATATTAAACCAACATACCATGACGAAAGCATATGGGATGCAACCAACAATTGCAATTAATGTATGCTACATAACAATCACGTTTGCAGAGACTGCATAGAATGGTTCCATGGGAAATTGGAGAAACACCCATGCATGCCCTTGTTTTCATTAGACACCACCGTGCAAGGTGTTGGAATCGCATCAAATTCACGAAAGAAATCTTAATATTATAGTGGCAGTTCCAATCTCCTGATGAATGATTTGGTCCTTCAAGTCCCAAGCTTGAATGAAGCAGCATTGCTTCCTTGCAAAGGAGTTCCTCGAGAGGAAGGAGAGGTATCCGGTTAAGAAGTGCATAACGTTGGCTAGCAATTGAACCCAAAGGGAACCAATCACCAATTGCACAGTTTACTGCTTCACCGCAATTAAAACCTGAAAGTTTAGAAAACCAATGAAGAAATACAATGCTCGTATATGAAAGAGAATAAAAGGAAGAAGAGTATAGGAAGCAAGAGGAAGAGAGAAAAAATAGAAGACAAAACAAGATTGAAGAGACTTCATGGACTATCTCATTGATATTCTCGTTTATTCCCCCCAATCTAAAGGTCACGTTTGTACTAAAGAAGAATGTATTACCATGACTAAATCCTGCATGATATGCTCTAGGGAAAGTTATTATAAATTCCCCAGGCTTTTGAACAGCCTTGTAGACAGGAACACCATGTTCTACCAAAATGTTTGGAGGAAACAAAGTTGTTTTTCCCAAAAGCACATCAAATGCCGTGTCCTCTCCATCAGTTGATAGTATATCATGAGCATAAACATGCTCCCGGACTACTTTTTCAAAATCTAAAGCTGCATGACCAGGGACACCATACCAAGTTTTGCTCGCCCCACAGTGATGATAATTGATACTGCAAGGATATAAGATAAAGGGAATATACATGAAGTTCTCTCAGCAGGAAAATAAAAGTCTTAAGAGATATATAATTCATATAAAGCATATATACCTATACAAGTAGTGATCCTCCACATGCCATGCAAACATACTAAATAGCATTCCAATATATAGCATTGGTTCAGTTACTCCCTGAAAAATGAACCCAACACAGGTTATAAACAGAAGCAAGTATGTGGGGCTATAAAGGAATTTCAAAGCAAGGGCAAAATCAAATTAACATGGTACCGGTATTGCAGTCTCTAGAAGGCGTAATATGGACTTCGGTAGCCGAGAAAGTTTCTGAAATCAAAATATCAAAGAATAATACATGAGAATAGGGTCACAAAACATTGTAGAAGACTTGCAAGTCAATCGCAACAAAGTAAAAAGGGCATCCCAATGCACGAAGTTCTGCATTATGTGATCAAGAGGATTATAAGTACGCAACTTTACCCCACTTGCAGAGGAGTTGCTCTCGAGGTTTGAACCCATGACTCCTAGGTTGCAATAGAACAACCTTACCGTTGCTTCAGAGAATTATATTTAAATAGTAGCAAGACAAAATGATTATAGATCTGTTCATAGTCATACCCAAAGAAAAAGAAAAGGGGAGGGGTGTAAGCAGAGGACAAAATAAATAAATGCTGGAAAAAGGAGAGAGGGAAAAACAGAAAAAAAAAAAAAAAAAAAAGATTGCTCAATGGCTAGGTTTAGTAGAAAACATGCAATGTGTTCTAAGGGTGTGTTTGGATCACAAATTTCAAAAATAGAAGGGAAAAAGTAATGGAATTTGAAAAATGAAAAAATAAATTATGAAACTAGTTGTTTAGGATTAACTTTTATTTTCTTATCTTTAATAACCCAACCAAATTAGAATAGGTAGTGGGCATACGGTTGAAGTAATGGATATTCGAGGGGTATTAAAAGAAAACCAAAAGGTTTCACCAAATATCCCTCATGTTTACTTATTATCATAAGTATAAGTAATAATAAAATATGAAAAGGGGGGGAAAAAGGAATGGATAAAAAAATGGCAAAGATAGCAATGAACAATCCAAATGAACTATATGGATATAGGATGTG
>JAVXUM010000004.1:5162258-5181078 GCA_035590655.1 Pouteria glomerata
CCTTCCTTCCACCTGAGAAAATAAAAATTGAAGAAGAAGAAGAATACCACTGCAAAATAGCAATCCTGATTTAGCAATTATGCACTCCCTATTTGTACCAAATGAGTCATGATGTCTAAATTATTTATTCCCTATTAACTGATTAACTACCAATTCCAACCTTCTAGTGGATATTCCATTATAACAGGTCAAAGGTGGGATAGAAACAACAATTACAAATGTCTATAAATTAAAATATATATATATATATATATGAATAGCTACACAGTAATACCATTATTAATGAATACCTCAGATATAACTGCATTTTTCCACTTGACCACTTCAATTACGCATCAGTACCGCTTGAGAAATATTTCGATCCTCATTGGAAGCATATTGTAGAAGAAGCTCATAAACTTTGACCTAGCCGAGACAATTTTATTGAAAGGTAACAATTTGCTTTTCTTCTATCTCTCTCTCTCATACACACAAATGTAAAGCACGGCTATTACAGAAAAATTAAAACCAAATTGATTTAAAAGGGCAAAATTATTGGATAAATGATGGTCAATTAACGACTGGTGTGTTAGTTATATAGATGAGGTGAACAGGGAATCACAGGGTGTCTTTCAGCCAAAAATATCAATAACCAAATCTATAACTTTATCAGCTAATATCACAACCTTATAAACCAAAAAACAAAAAAAAAGACCAAACGGTAATTAGCCCAGGATTGCACCCAAGTTAACTTGACTCTGTTTACAATAAGTAAACAGTATCATATGCAACATAAAAATTAGAACAAAAAATCCATAAAAATTAGAACAAAAATAATTATAAAAATTATTTGGAAGAAATTTTCAAATTTTCAAAATCTGTTAAAAGCTTCCACAACTTTACAATGATCAGATCATAGAGCCATGAAAAAGAACTCCGAATCGCGACTAAAGTTTACATATATGCAAATCGAGAAAGATGAACCAAAGAGGAAATGCATGGATGCCGAAAAAATTAGAAATAACTTTCAGGATCCGAACGCCCCAAAACGAAGAACAAAATGCATCAACTATCCACTGAATCACTTACCATCTCATTCCGAAGTCCTTCTCTGGACGCCTGCGTCCTCTTTGACTTCGCCGAACAGACAAACCAACAACAACAAGGTAAACACCAGCAATGGTGTCCAAACGCCAACAAGCAAATCCCGAGCCACAATTTCTGCCACAAACGGTCCCAAGCAAATTCTCAGGCTCACGACATTCTCGCGAGCCACCCCGAACCGAGACAAACTCAGGGATCGAGCCGATTCCACCAACCGAGACACCAACTCTACGAGCCACGAACAAAAACAGCTAAATTGAAAACGAAAGAGGCAACAATTCCCATCTGCGAGACTTCGGAGGCCTCCAGCCGGTGAAACAAGCAGTATTCCGGTTCCGGCGAGCAAGAGAGGTATTCCGGCGAAGAAAGTGAAGTTAGCGAAGACTAGTTTTAGAGGGAGAGGACCGGTAAGCGAAATCTACAAGTAAGGCTTAGAAAACCCAATAAGTGAAAGGAGAAGATAATTTATAAATTTACTACTAATCACGCGTGTTTAAAGGCGGGTCGAAACTATCTCACTCTGAATTGTCTCGGTTGAACATCCGCACATTTGTCACACATTTGTGAAATCAAATAAGCTGTCTTATATTTTGTTAAATAGATATGTACTGTAAAATTATTTTCATAATTACCTAATTATATTTTTAAGAAAAAAATGCGAAAAAATCCTTTCATATTTTATAGTATATTAAATAATTAATTTGAATTGCAATACATATTTAAACTCATTGACATTTATCGGATACCACAAAATATTTTCTCAAATTAACATTGATTAATTTATGATAATGTTAAACATTTATAAACATATGTTTTTATTAGTTTCAAAAAATTAAATATTGTGTCAAAACATCATCAAATATTATCTATTCATGTCAAACACTTATTAAAATATATCTTATGTAGATTTTTTTATTTTAAAATATTCTTTATAATTTTTTATAAATACAAATAACTTGTTTAAAAAGTGTAAAATTTAAAATTTAATTAAAAATCATATATAATTTTTTTTTACTAAACCAAACCTAAATCTTAGTTTAGAAAAAAATAATTATTAAAAAATTAAATTTTTTTATGTTTAAAAAGAAAAAAATTAATTTTGTAATAATTAATTTTTAAGTTTTTAAATAATTTAAAGTATTTTTTTAAGGCTTAAAATAATTAAAATCTAAGAGAGTAATTTTTATCATTTTATAAAAAAATAAAAAACTTAGTAATCAAGCTCATGCCAAATAGATTCTAGGTCAAAAGTTAGAGCCAAAAAATGTTATTAAAAAGTTAGGTGGCATTTTGTTCGATTTTTTGTTTTTGTTTTCTATTTTCTATTTTACGTGTTTTATATTTTAAAATTTTCAAAACAAAGAAACAAAAAATATCTTGTTTTTCTTGTTTTGGGTTAAAAAGATTTAAAATAATTTTTTACTATTTTTTATTTTATGTGTTAACTCATTTTTCGTTTTCTAAAACAAAATATGAAAATACAAGTAACAAAATGTATTTTGATCTATTTTTTTTTTATTTTCAAAAACGCAAAATAGAAAATAAGTTTAAAACAAATAATGAAAAACAAAAATAAAAATAAAAAATAAAAAAATAAACCTAATGAAGCCTTAGCATTTTAAAAACTAACTTTTTTGTTTTTTTATTAATTTTAAAGTATTTTTTATTAAGAAATTAAAATATAAAAAAATAATTTTAATCTTTAAAAAAATAAAAAATAAAAATAGAAAGAAAAACTAGTAATCGGATTCTTGCCTAAAGAAGTCAAAGTGGAAAGGTATTCCCAAGAGTAGTGTGTATGGTAGAAGTCGAGGTCTGGAAGGCAAAACAGTTGTGTGAATTCAAACAGTCGGCAAACAGTTACCGGCGGATAACTTTTAATTATTTTTTAAAATTTTGATTTTTTTTTTTTTTAATACTCACCTGAATTTTCTTATTTTAAAGTATTCTTTTTATGAATATTTAAAAAATACCAAAAAATAAATTTTAATAAAAAATCATTTTTCACCAAAAAAAAAAAAGGAAAAAAAAGCCTAATTTTCCCGTCTAGGCCAAACCTAAGTGAAAGATTGGAGGATAAATTTCTTAGAAACTAAAAAGGGTAATATAAACAGGGCGCGTTTAGGATTTCAAAACAAAATTATAAAATTTTATATGGTATGGTCTTGAAATTGATTAAAAAAATATAAAAAAAAATTAAAATTTTTAATAAAATTTTATATTTTCTTTTCTTTAGTCTAAACGCACCACAGTAGAAGAGTCGCGGTCAAGTTAAAGATGAGGAGAGTTTGAACTTCTAAAAAATTCTAAAAATAATAAATATTAATATTAAAATAACGTAAAAATATCAAATTTAATTAAAAAATCTTTTTTTCTAATTTTTTTTTTAAAGAAATGTTTGAATCTTCGATGGGAGCGGAGGTCTTGTCGGCGAAACAGTGGTGAGAATTCAAAGATTTGGTCAGGCAAACAGTCGGCGGCCAAAGAACCTTTACTTGATTTGCTTGTCTTCTTCAAAGACCCAATGCCCTCTTCCCCATACGCATGATGCAAAAGCAAATGCGGGCCTTGCATGTAAGCAGCCACGGGTTGACTCCTACTTTTGTTTGCGAAGGGGTGGCCCACCATGAGAAAAGATACATGGGGCATTTGGAAGAAATTAAAAATATTGATTTTTATAAATTTTTATCAACTCTCAATTATTTTCTTTTTGTAGGTTTATTTTAAAATTTAAAATTTTATAAATTTTTATCAATTTTATAGTAATTTTTTTTTTGATCAAAACCATTCAAATGAATTGGTGAAATTTAAGTTTTGTTTCGAGTGATTAAAATTATTAAAAATCATCGAAAGTATCTAAAAATATTCTTTTTTATCTTTTTTTACGCACTACAAACTATAATTTTTATATATTTTTATTAATTTTTTATTACTCTCAATGTCTCGCTAATTGTGCCAGTTAAATAGTAAAAAATGATTGACAAGCTATATGTTTATTATTTATTTATTTATTATTATTATCATTATTTTTGTAATCTTCCTAGCACCACCTACGTGACAAAAAGGAAAAGTTGGTCTGGCCAAGGTTGGGCGCCTTTTGGTGCATCCCATTCTGTGAAGAGAGTCCAATTTCGGTGTGGATTCTACAAAGCCTCCAAATTGTAATGCCTGTCATTTGGAGCCCCGTAAGCAAAGAAGTTGCATCCATTATTACCTAATTCTGTTTCCAAAAAAAAATTATTACCTAATTCCACTTTGGGTGGTCTAATGATTAAATTATATTCCAATATGCTGACGTGGCCAACTAATAGGCATTCTTGGTGCATTGCTAGCTTATAATGGGACTTTTAAGGTGGTGCTTGGGTTACAAAAAGTTACCAAAATAATCATAATAATAATAATAATAATAAATAAATAAATATTATTAATTTTTTAACCATTTTTAATTAAATTTCAATATGCATCGCTTTTCTATTAATCTTTTCTTTTGATTTTTTTTGTCATTCAAACATTACCTTGAAATCTATTGGCACTCTTATAATGCTACAAAAAGGTTTCCTGCAAGTTTCAATTATTAGGTCAATTTTTTTGTCCTTTTTTTAACATAATTTTTTTATTAAAAATTATTTTATTTTTTTTTCATTCATTTGAAATCTAATGGCACTCTTGTAAAACTAAAAAAATTAAAAATTTCTACAAAATTTTTCTTTGAACTACATAAATTTTTATAAAATTTTTATAAATCTTTATAAATTTATACAAATTTTTATAATCTCAATAAATCCAAATCAATCTCTACAAATATCTAAATCTCATCTTTTATAACTCCAAATTGATACTAAATATGATTAAAAAAAGATTATATTTAAATAAGTTAACTTTTTTTTACTCGTAAATAAATTTTTATATTTTTGAAAAAAATTGAATGACATGCCTAAAGATTACTAATTAAAAAAACTAATTTATTATTAATTAGCAGTAAGTCACGATTGCCAACCATAGCCAAAGTGATGACTTTGCTTTTAATTTATTTAGTTTGCCACCTTGATTCGGTCATGCATTAGGGGATTCCATCATTCCTTAAACGCAAGCATGTCATTCTTTTTCTAGTTCTGTCTGATATAATTATAATATAAAATTTTAACCAAAGTCTTGATTGTATATTACTTAAAAATTGGTTTGGCCTTCGAACCCGTTCACAAGGGTCAACCTTGAGTCATCCACGCTTTTTGGAACATTTCTTTTTTATTTTTCTCCTAATAAACTAACCAATAATCTAACTAGATATTAATATTAGGTTAAAATGTGACAGAATAATTTAAAAATTAAAAAAAAAAATAAGTATATTGAAACGATAATAATTCTTATGGAACATGATATAAGGTGATGCTTAATTTATTAAAAAAAATAAATAAATAAACAAATTAAAAGTTGGTATAAAAAAATGATACAGTAATAAAAATTGATAAAAATTAAAATTTTTTTATATTTTTTGAAAGATCCAAACACCCTCCAAGTATTATAATTTTTTAAGTTACAGTCTCTAGTATACTTAAAAAAAAAAAAAAAAATTAATTATATATGCGTAATTAATGTGATCAAATTCGAGTTCCCCCAAATTTATAATAATTTATGAAATATATTAATTTATACTCTAAATTTAATAGACTAATTTGATTTCACTCCCTACATTTTCGTCTCACTTTCCCCTTCCCACTAGGGTGAAGCTTGTTTTTTCTTTCTAATTCTTACTGTCTCTTTCTAGTATGCACGCCAAAGCCATTTCTCAATCAAGCCATGTGATAAGACAGCCCAATTACCGACTCATTAGAAGACTTCATGGACTGACTTTGAGAAGGGGAAAGGAAAAAAAAAAAAAGGAATACAAAAGACAGAAACGAGAAAAATTCCACATTGAATATTGCAAACCCTTTTTCACCAATCTTCTCAAATCTACAATGAATGAATCAATGAATGGTTGAATTTTCTTGAACAATGATATAATTGGATATATATGCATATATAGTGATGTTTGTAAGGGGTAGGCGTAGGACCACGACTTCAACAAGCATCTTTCTGGGGGGCGGCAACAAGTCCAAATCTAGAGGATTTCAATTTGGCCTTTAAGGGTTTGATGAATCTACGCTCTTAAAAAATTTTGAACTAATTTGGATGACAATTTTTTGTTTCTTTCAAAGTCGTATTATCCTCAATTTTCAAAGAATATATATAATTTAATTTTTGAAAAGTCTCTATATATTACATGAACTGATTAGGTCATTAAACAATGCCTTTATGAGAATTATATTTCTCGTACGTGCTACTGAAAGTATTTTTTTGACCTAACTGAAAAAAAAATAAAAAAAAATAATAGTTAAATCAAAAATTTGATTTATATATATATATATATTACTTTTTGGTTTCAATAAATATGAAAGTGTTATTTGCAAGTGTGTTGAATTCTCAACAAAGTTCTTAATTATGTGAAATAATCACTAATTAGTCCCTAAATATGTATAATAGTGTACTAGTTGTCGTTAAAGTCTTCAATGAGTACTTTGGTTTTGATGTTTTTAAAAGCAAAAGATCAAAAAGAGAAGAAAAGATATTAAGGTCTTTTTGGTATAATTAGTGAATTCGGTATTTACTTTTGGGGATATTTGAGTTAAGAAAGCGCCCTCAAATTGCAAGTTTTGCTCCAATTGTAATGAGTATATTTTGGAGGATGCAATGTGGTCGACATTGCAGCCACTGGGCCGCTGGGGCTTTAAAACCATCCCCAGGATTGGGCTGGCATAATGGACCTGTATATCACTATATCGCCACCAACTATTTTGGGCTCAAGTTGGGCCCTTATTACTGGGTTTGCACTAAAAATAACATCCCGGACAATAAACTAAATTATTTGACTCTCGCTTGAGTTAGATTTCATAATAGAGATTTGACCAAGACAGAAGCGATATTATTGATTTTAAGGCTATTATACAAATGAACTTATTGATTCGATTAAAGGATTGCCTTATTTCAATTCAAAATATTGTCAGATTAAATATGAATAATATTTTTAAATTCGTTAAGTCTAACAAGCTTAAATTCAAATACTTCACTCACTACTTAACGCGGTTTAATTTGGTAAATAAAGACTGGCAAGCTATTTTGCTATAGCAATATTAATCCTATATATGAGAAAAATTATTATTTTACTGTTGATACGAGAGAATTATTTCACGAAAAGTAGTATCGGAAGCAAGAAGGAGCAAGGGGATTCACTAGAAATAAAATTTTTATAAAGAATAGTATAATTTTTAAAGTATTTTTGTAATTTTAACTCATAAACTATTTTTCTCAAAGTATATCTTAAACAATTTATACGATTATTCTTATTTTTTATAAATGATAGGTCGGTCCCACACCCAAAAAAAAAAAAAATTACCTCACTTTTAGTTATATATTAGACATAATTATACCATTTTAGCTATTATTTTTGTTATTTTTTAGTACATTGTGTGTAAGTGTAAGTATAAATTTATTCTTATCGGCTTAATTCAAGCAGATCAAAATCTTGGATCTGCATTGGTGAAGAACATATAGTATCCAAAATAAAGCACAGAAAAGTTGAAAGAAGCTGAACTTAATGAATACCTTTATAGCTGAAATAGTGGGGAAACCTAGCAAAGTGGAAGTTCATGTAAAGACCGGAATGAAAATAAATAATTTTGAAGTAAGATGCATCCTTCTCATAGAACCACGTACGTATGACACAGTTACAACTTATTTGGGGCAGATTAGCTTTGCGTGATAGCTAACATGCATGCTGATTTCCATATATAATGTGGATATATATATTGGAGAGGGTATTTTATAAACGATACACATGGTATTAGAGAGAGAAAGAGATAGAGAGAGACGGAGAGAACAAGAGAGGGTGGAGAAAAAAAAAAACACAAAGTAAACATGAACAAACAAAGATGATATAATACTCGACGTTGTAATAATTAAAGTCAAAACAGCCAAACAGGGAGCAAAAGAAAAGCCACCAAAATAAAGCAGAAGTCAATTCCCGAACCACTCACCCTTGCTCGATGGTAAGTCCCCTGCGCATGAACACAATACACCCACATATATCAGTACTTACCATGTACATCCATCGCATCTTGGCCTTACCAAGTAGCAAGGGTCACATCTGGTGCGCTCTTGACTTCCCCACGGACACTGCACCACTGTTCTCTCTCTCAGTCAATATTCTTCTGAGAGTTAAAACTCACAAATCACAACTACTTTACCTAGCTAGATCAACTTCATTATTCACCCCCTTCACTTTATTTACCCAAACTACTACTGGATTTACTATCCTACCCTCGTAGTTCTTCCTCCCACCCCCCCAAATTACCCACAATCTCTATCTCCCAAATCACTTGCCACCCAAAAGAAAAAAAAAAAAAAAAATGAAGTGCGGGAAATGTACCATTTTGACCAGAATACCCTTGGCCCGTGCCATGGGAATCTCTCTAGACAGAGGAGTAGATGGGGGAGATCTTGGGTAATTTGGATACAGAACCCTAATCTACTTCCTTGCTTGGTTCGGCAGTTGCTGGCTCAGTGGAAGAGCCTCCAATGCTGCCATTATCAGGGCAGCTTCCTCCACCACCACCGTCGCTGCCACCGCCGCCGCCTCCTTTACCTCCGCTTAGGGCGGCGTTGATTTGGTGGACAGTGTTGCAGAGATGGTTGTTGATGGTGCACACACTGGAGAGGTTAAGCTTGGCGGTTGGAATGGTGCTGGCCTGAACTTGAAGCCCAACTGTGAGAAGACATCCAGATTCCGGCAAGGTTCCTCCGCCTCCGTTGTTGGGAGGGTTAGGGTTAGCGTCGCCGGTGATATTGGTGGAGGATGGTCCAAGGGGAATTATGACGAAGCCCAAGGGTAGTAAGGCAATGCCGGATTGATCCTCACTGCTCATCGCTAATTGGATGGCTTCCACATTGACTGTAGTGTATGCTACTATACTGCAGGACTCGTCGGTGCAACTCTCCTGCAGCATCAGTTCTATGTTCTGGGATGAGTTGCTTGCTACCTGCATCCATATATATATATATATATATGTATATATTAATCAAATTGTATCAGCATACACATTTGAGAAATTGACCAATTAAACCTTCTAGCCTGTTGAAGGGAAAGAATAAAAATGAGAGAGAAAGAAACAAATTTAACGCTCCTTTTTGGGTAATAGTGAATTTTAAACCAATAAATTTGAGACTAAAATTTGTGTTAAAATATTAATTTTACTAAAATTTTACTTTCTTCTAAATTTATCATGTTAAATTATTTAAATTCATGATGAATTTTATATATAAACTAATAAAATTATATATAATTATTATTTTTAAATAAGTGACACCAAATTTTTTGATTTAAAATTTATAAACTATTACAAAAAGGAATATTTATTTAATTTTTCATTTACACCCAAATTGTCTAAATTATTATACTTTCTTGTAGAAGAAAAAATAGAAACTCAAACTGAAATAGCCGAAATTATAAATAAATATCTAAATTCTAATTTTACTTTTTTATTTTTTTTTTACAAATCTTATATTATATTAACCAAAATCATATATATATATATATTTAATTTCTAATTTTATTTTTAAAATATTTATTATGTCAAATTTATATTTGTATATAAATATCTAACTTAATTTTTGATTTTTTTGATTCAACAATTGCAAGAAACGGTACTGAACTGAAATATAATTTGAGTTTAAAAAAAGGAACTAAAATCCAAAAAAATAAAAATCAACTTATCTAAACCAACAATTAAAAATTTCTGTTCCAGTTCGATTTTGCATATGCAACCTTACATTTATGCGAAGGAGGGAAATGCAGTTTCCCGGATGTGAGCCGTTTGCAATGTGAGCAACCTCTTGTAATGAATTTCCATTGGAAAGGACATCCAGCTGCCACATGAACATACAATTATATATATATATATAATATTTTTATTAATACAATTAATTCAACGAGTTAATAATTAATTAGTTGATGAAAATTAATTAATTAATTAACCTGAGCCCTGCACCGTTCATCCCTCAGCAGATTGAAGACCTGGTAGTGGGGGTGAGGCAACCAAGTGGTGGACACAGCACTGAGGATCAAGCCATTGGGCTGGCCAGGCTCTGTGACTCTCCTCTCCGTTATTCTAACGGTGTCTTCCGCAGACTCCGAGACCGAGGTCCACGACTGCCCACGGCAACTGCTTATGTTCATACAGAAAGTCCTTATCATCCTTTGTGACAGCTTCATCAAGTTCTTCCTTGCTTCCGGGGATGCTATGACTGTTATAGTCAATTAACAAATGATACCATGTCAATTACCTATTTAATTTTGTTATTTAGAGGGTATTTGGAGTGAAAAAAGTAGTATAAATTGATCAAAATTATAATTTTCTAATTTGTATAATATATAAAAAAAAAATTTAAATTCTTTTTAAAATTTATAGAAATTTGTTGTGATTTACATAATTTCAAAGAAAGCTTCAGTTTTGAAATACTAATTCAAAAAACATAAAACAATACTATGTTTTGTTTGGTATACCTTCGAGAGTTAAAAAATTTCCCTCCATGGTATAAAACCCTTGACACTTAGAAATTTTGCATATTAAGGAATTGATATGCATTGATGGGAAGGCAAATGGAAGCAATTTCCATTCTTATTCTTCAATGCACCAAATATGATAGTTTTCTTAATTTGTTTGTTTTATTTTCATTTCCGTTTCCGTTTCCAATGATAAGAAACATAGCCTAAGGGACATTTAAATTTGTATCCTCGTATTTTTTCGACATCAACCTCTCTACCTTAAATTATAACAATTCATAAATATGACATTGATTCCTCTACCTTTAATTATAACAACAAATCCTTACCGTTACTATTAAATTTGAGTTTGGCGATTCTATTAAATTATTAAGGAAAAATGTGGCAGTTCAAATTTCAAAACGTTTACGTAATTAACCACTGTTCATGGAATGGTAAGGGCTTGAACGTTACAGCTGAAAACATGATCAAAGGAAAACATGATTAAAGTGAAGTTCAGTGTAAAAGATGTAAAATTTAATTTACTCTAGTTTTAAATTTGTACTTAATTATAATGAGAAATTAAAAGGGAAATCAATTAAAAATAAGCACCTCCAAGGTCAGGAATATTTCTGGCCATGAGGCTCGCGAGCCTCTCGCATTGTCTCCCCAAGACCGCTAGCCAGCGTTGGGCTCCAAAAGCCATACCACTGTTGACAAAGTGATGGAAGACCTGATGGACTGGTGCATTCTCTACCTCTGCTTGTTCTACCCATGTAACCTGAATTTATAATATATATATATATATAGTTCAGAGAAAGCCAACACAAGAATTACAATATTTGATTGTCTTTTTTTACTATAAAAGAAATACTAAAAATGTGAATATATAAGAAGTCACCCTTGAATATCCATTGGGCATGTCTTGGATGATGCAGCCAGAGGGCCTTCTCTTGTATATTGGAAACGAAGGTTGAAAACTTTCATGGAAACTTTCTAACGGGAAATCGACGATTGCCCAAGTTCCCTCCTCTGCATTCTGTTGGCAGTAGCGAAGAAAATGAGCCCCTCGGTTCGGCACCAAAGGAGAAAGAGCCTGCAGTTCTGCGTACATCTGCCATTATACATACATATATATATATATATATAAGTAGACATATATTCATTAGCAATTTTTGATTGTAATATCAGAAGCTCCCATCACTTTTTCGATATTTTAAGTAGTAACAAGAATGCATGCAACCTAAGGAGTAGAGTAATATTAGACATTAGGTACAGATTCAAAATTTGAGATTCGTCTCTACTAAATAAAAAGTTTAAAAACAGTGAATTGTGTTACAAAAAATTTAAACTTAAACAAAAAATTTGCAGACAAAATAGATTAAGTTATAAAAATTTTTAAATGAGTTAAATTTGAAAAAAATAAACAATATTAAACTAATTTTTTTTGAACCAAGCTATAATCCGGAACAGTCTAAACTTAGGTCTATCCCTGGTAGAGAGAATACATTATCACAATTCAACAACAATACGAACACAAAATTATTCAAAACGACATTACACAAATATATTAACATGAAATTAACACGATTTGACAAAAATTTTATAATATTTGACTGCAAACATGAATGACACGAATTATGAAATCCAAGACCATAAATTCTTTGGAATTTAGATACACGCAGCAAGGATTGAAAATACTCACAAGATGAAGAGAACCACTTGCATGCCCCGAAACGCCTGATGTTACCATTTGAAAAGTTTTTGCTCTAGAAATGATGGAAGGGAACAATTCCGCCCATTTGTTCTGAAACGTAAATATATATATATATACATATTCCAAATTAATGAATTATATATATTTCAGAAAACAAATTAATCTCTTGAAAGAGGGGCACTCACTGCATCAAGGAATGCGTCAACCAGAGTTATACTATTCATTATAACGACGGCGGCGTCTCTGGTGGCTTCCATCCTGAACTTGCTGCCGTTCTGTTCAAGGTTTAGAGACCACTGAAACATCCTCGAATGCTCTTCAACGTTAAGAACTTCTTTTCCGTACTCGTCGTTTAGGATCCAGAGAGGCTCGGAAGCCTGGGACATCTTCACCAGTTCGTCAAGGGACGAAATGGCAAGCTCCAATACAAGGGGCTTGTCTTCATCCATGATGAGGCCGCAGCCGGGGAAGTGAGAACTTTCAGGCATCATTGGGGGAGTGATCATTTCGCTGCAATTAGACATTGGGTCCTGAAATTGCCTTGGGTAGATTCCCATGTCCAAATCTACGGAAGGGGCAATAGGAGGAGCTATTCCCATTGCTTGGATTGGCCTCCCACTGTATCTTGAGAAAAGGCAGCATATCCGTTCAAACTGCAGATCATAAGAATGTAGATGTGTTACTGATCATTACAGATTTAGCAATCCTACTTTACATTGCATAGGGATGGTGCTAGTTCTTTCTGTGTTTCACAAAATTAGTTGTGCATGAAATTTGGAGAAATATATAAACTATACTTCCTTAGCCTTTTGAATATAAAATGTTATTGTGGTCTAAAAGAGTAATGTTACACAATTAAAAAATCAGTAAAAATAAATAATTACAATTGGGCGTAACATTTGTAAATCTATCACTTAAATATAATAAACTTATAAAAATTTATTTTAATTACAATTTTACCAATATTAAATCATTTTAGTTAAACTTTTGTTATATATATATATATTTTGGTTCCAATAATATTTTCCAATCTCAAATTATGTAAAGAACTTCTTGCCGAGTAGCATTTTTAGTTCTGAACTGTGATATTGTTTTATTCTCCTTGTTAATTTGTAGATAATGTTGATCTTCAGTATTTCCACTTTCCATGAGCTGTTGAATAGAGTTAGTAACTTTGGCCTTGATTTAATCAAATACCACTTCCAATAATGTAGATTCCCCAAAAGGAAAATGTTCAAATGTAGGCTTTTCTTGGACAATTTCCAATGTCAAGGCGAAGAAAATGATGGATTTTAATGCCCACATTAATTTTGCAACTTACCAAGCATATATTATGTAGCATTGCATCACTCATATATATATATATATATGTATATATGTACATATATCTACTAAGCAATATTACCTCTTCTTTGAGTCTGGCATTTTCTAGTCGAAGTTGCTGTTCATCATAAGCCATCTCACCCATCAATGCTGTACCTCCACAGTTAGGGCATATAATGCTCCTCAAAGCGGCTTGTAGCCGGAAATTTTCGTTCTTGAGGCTTTCATTCTCGGCTCTAAGCAAGGCATTATCAGCCCGGTCTTGTTGTGCCTACACATAAATGTTTATATATATATATATATTGTCAAATACATTCAAAATAAAGAAACAAATAAATAAGAAAGAATATTCAGTCTTATCCTGCGCTCATATTGGACGCATTATACATGTGTATATATATACAATTATATCACCAATGAATGAAGGCACAGTAAAAGTGTTATGACTTCATAACCCTAACCCTAAACGGGAAACTAGCATTTAAGGCGTGATCCCTTGTGAAATGTTCATTGCATAAAGGTAGGGTTGACTGCGCACCCGACTGCGCACCCAACTGCGCATATTTATGGGATGCTGAGTGCGAAAGCTAACCCCATAGTTAATAAGGTCCTCCTCATTCAACAGTGCCGGTGATGATTGCGTACGCTCACAACACTCAGCTGTTTAGGGCTTAGAAAGTTTTACCCTATGAATTAAATGTCGTTTTTTTGGAAATTGTGAAGAGATGTGCTCCAAGGTTCACAGCTGTAAAATTTTAGGGTTACAGTGAAAATATAAATGTAGAGAGAGAGAGAGAGAGATGGGGTGAGTTAATGAAGTGGGTGCTAACGTGCGCACCTTCATCTGGGTTCGCCGGTTTTGGAACCAGAATTTGACTTGGCGGGGCTTGAGCCCGAGGTCTTGGCTGAGTTTTAGCCTCTGCTTATCATCTGGGTGTGGACATTCCTTGAACAATCTGTGAAATTTAACAACCATTTTTAATTTACTATATTGAAATGGAAGGTGTAGATGGAGGGACAGAAGTGTCATTAATTGCAATGGAAAAAAATTAATGGACACGAATGTAATGAAGTCTGCTGAAACTTTAGGAGAGTAGTTCATTGGAAATTAATTTGATCGTCCTGAAATCTCTGAATAAAATAGAGATATAGAGGGATAAATATATATAAGGACATTTTGTGTGTAATGGGTTTTGCTAAGAGAGAGAGAGAGGGGGGGTTCATACGCTTCCATTTCCTGGATCTGGCGAGCAGTGTGCCTGTTGTAGCGTTTCTTCTTCGGTTGTTGTTGCTGCTGCTCAGTTTCTTGTTCGTTGCCGGAGATTCCTTCCATGTGTTCACTTCCAGACCCACTTTCCATCTCTTCTCTCCCTCTCATCATTCCCCCTTCTTCTTTCTACAACAAACCACAGCGCACCATTCAATATATTTCTCTCTCCTTGCATGGGTAATATATATATAGAGAGAGAGGTGGGTTGATTTTAAAGGGGAGGTGACTTACAGGCATGACAGTAGAAAAAGTTTGGAAGGGCATATTAGCCATGAAATTGAAGTTAGGGTTCTGGATCTGCGACGGGAAGAGGGATTCCGGAGAAACTCCATTTCCACCCATGGATGACAGTACTTGGCAATCTCCATACATTCTTGCAGTCCCTTCAAATATTTAAGTTTAATTTCAATCAGAAAAAAAATAAACTAAAAAAAATTATCATATATATTTATATTTTATGTCTAGGGTTAGGTTATAATCTTCAATACTCAAACAATGCAATATTTTTTCTTCAAAAGACTACGACAAAACAACTGTAGTACAAATTACCAAGAAAAAAAAACAAAACAAAACAAAACAACTGTAGCACAAATCCAGAGACATGCAGTTCCTTAACGCCAGTAAAAATTGAAACCACACAACCAATATGTTATGTATCAATGGTTTAGGAAATAAAGAGTCCAATTCAGAAAATAAAGGGAGGACAAATGAAAAGATTTAAGAAGGAAAATGGGTTTGATTAAAAAATAAAGAAACTGGTAAAAGAGAGAGGTAGGTGGGTTGTCTGCACTTATTTAAGCCGGATTTACTTCACCTGCGAAGGCAAAACATTCAAAGGGCATTGAGTCCCAAAACCACCGTCAACGTTGAAGAAGAAAAAAAAAAAAAACTGAGAATGAATTTGAGGAGGTAGAGAAGAGTGGTGCATGATAGAGAGGAGAGAGGAGAGAGAGAATTCAGTGAGAGTAAATAGTACCTCAGTGTCGGTGTGTTTACTTACGGAATGAGCGAAATTAAAGAACCTTTTCAGCTCCTTCGCTTGCTCTCTGTGTTGCTTCTCGTTCTCTTTCTGTAATTTCACAAACACTCTGCGCTCTCTCTCTCTCTCCCTCTCTCTCTATAGTGATAATTAATTTTACGGTATGGATTGAATGTGGGGCTTTAACTGGGGCTCGAAAGAAACCGATCCACGGCCCCTTAATTCCGCCGGCTGTTTTTAACCACGTGTCGCATTCTTAACGGAAGACTGAGCGTTTCACTCGGAGTCAGAGGGCACACCCCTCCCTGCTTCAAAAGTCAAACCCCTCTCTTCCTTCTTTCAGAACAATTTCTCATAGGGACAAAGTTAATCACTATTAATATATTTTTAATCCTACCAATATATAACTGGAATTTGAAAATTAGAAGCAAAGATTAAGGGCCAAGTTTAATCGTGAAAAGTTAATAATTTCTAGCAATTTTTAAAAATGGTACATTTGACAACTTTCAAAATTTACCAATTTTTAGTAATTGTTTTTACAAAATTATATTAAAAAGTTATAACTTTTTATGGAGGCATTTGGTAATATTTATATTTATAAATTTTTAAAAACAACAAACAAAAAAATTATTTTTATTATTTTTATTGAAAAAATAAAAAACTTAAACAGAAAAAGATAAGTAGAAAAATCATATTTTTATTTTTGTTTTTTATTTTATAAATATTTTGTCAATTTTAATATTTTACTTCTTTTTGTTGAATCATATTAAAATGAACTATTTCATTCAAATATTTTATTAAATTAAAATTAGTTTTAATATATTAGTATAAGAAATTATTTCATTAAATTAAAATAATAATTTACGATTAAAACAATTTATTTTATTAAACTAAAAATATTTTAATAAATAATAATTATATATTAAATATTTATTTTACTAAAATTAAAATAATAGTTATGATAAAAATAATTTATTTTATTAGGTTAAAATTATTTCTTAATAAATAATAATTACATATTAAAATAATATATTTTATTTTATTAAAATAATAATTACCTCTTAATTAAAACTAAAACTATTGGTTTAGTTAACCACAATTTTTTATTTCATTAATTCGATTCAATTCAATTTTTCAATCTAATGATTTTGTTTGCCCATTCGAACCGATTCGTTCTTACTCAGTTGTGCAACTAAATCACAACACGCATAACGTTACTAAAAAAATTGACACAAAAAATATATCATGATTTAATACTAACTTGCATATATTTATAAGAAAAAGAGAACAAATTTATTATCGTCGTTAAAAAAAAAAAAAGATAAATTTCATTAAGTGTATAAACCCAACTTTCCATAAATCTTTATCCATGAAAACCGCACTAAAGAAAATGTAAGATAAACTATCATAGAAAACTCTAAGCCAAAGTCAACTCTAGAATTTCTATTTATGAGCAAACTAAGGGCGTCCTAATAGTTATACAATTAAGAAATTTATACATATATTTAAAATTTAGTGGTTCTAGCAATGATACAAACAGGTCTAATTTATGCAAGACACACATCTTAATATGACCCTCACCTCTTTTGCTAGTATATATATATCTTTTGCTAGTATATATATGTATATATATATATATATAAGATTCATCCTCATTAATGTTTTGGCCATGGTGTGGCCCATGATAAATTGTACCGAACATTATTATCACTTTTTTTTTTTAACTGACATTATTATCCCTCTTTTTATATATTAATATATAAATATATATGTAAATTATAGTTTGGTTTAGTGATTCATTGCTCTAAGTTTTAAAGGAATGGTATGATTTCAATTCTCCACAATAACAAAAAAAAATCCAGATATTAATGACCTAAATAGGTTGTCATATGAATTTTTATTTATTTCTAAATTAACTCAATTTTTTTAAAATATTTTTGTCGATTAATTGGTTGGTTAAAACTCACCTTTATCAATGTATCAAATATAAAGGCCAATCTTTATCAACGTACCAAATAAATTTTTGATTGCTAATACTTTTTATTGTGACTAATATTTATTGACTAATCAGCGGCCAAATAATATTTTTAGTAATCAAAAAACTAAAAAATAACTTCCCTTTTAGGATGATACGAATAAGAAGAAAGCATTGCGTAATGTGAAATGAGACTTGGTAGCAAAACCTTTGTAGCTTGGGGGAGTAGGCATTGGAAAAATGTTGCTTAGGAATATTGCTCTACTGTCTAAGTGGTTATGGAGTGTAGCAAAGGAGGGGGATGCTAATTGGAGGGAGCTACTGTGTGATAAACATGTGCTAAATAAAAAGATTGGATCCCAATGGCAACTGGAGAGTATAGTACTCTCTTTGGAAGTATATACAGAGCATCATCTCACCCGATAGCATGTATGGAAATAATATAATGGAGGAAAATTAGTTTCTCCGTGTGAATGGAGATAAAATAAGCTTTTGGAAGAACATTTGGATTGAGAATTATAGCTTTAAGGGTAGATTTTCAAGGCTTTATAAACTCTCAATTGGAAACAATAATAGATTGATTAGTAGAGTCTAAAATAATGATTTACTTTGCATAATTTATTCATGTGTAATTAGTTTTAGAGATTAAATTTAGGAGTATTTGAAGTTACAAAAAGTGCTAAAATTTAATAAAAATTATACATTCGTTATCACGCCCCTAACATAATTTGTCCGGAACGGACGATATGCGAAAATAGGGACAATTTAAAACAAAATACAAAACCTGTACCAAGGTCAAGTGATAATATCATAACATACATCAGAGCGCTACAACCGTTCCAAATCCCCATATAAATAAAAGTACAATACACGATATCAATATCAATGGGACCCAC
>JAVXUM010000004.1:5227983-5240215 GCA_035590655.1 Pouteria glomerata
AGGTGTAATACGATTCTCTAGTAGAAGAATTAAGGGGTGTAACATGGTGCCTCTAAGTCTTACACCTGTCGAGGTGTAACATAGTTCCTCATATGATATATTTATATGAGATATATATGCATTTGTCATAAGCGTTGAAAACGGTATAGTTGGTAACCCCGCGTACTTGGCTAAGTGTCACCCATCCCAGAATAAGATTGGGGGTAGATTGAGGATATAAGATACATTGATCATTGCATTCCATCATTTTCACTGCATGAGATTACCTGAGACTGCATGACTTGTCGTTACATATTGAGATATTGATATGAATATGGATGATGATATTAATGTTTAATTCAATATTGATAAATTAGTTGAGAAAACTAGATAACAATATAGGAACTATGGAAACCTGATTCTCGAGTTGAGATACATAGGCAGTTTAGGCGTAAGTAGCCTAAGTCCGGTCTTTATTATGAATGATAATATTGTGTTGTTGATTTAAAATGAGACATTGATCATTAGTATTACAAGTTGCGGGGCCTAGTGTGAGGGCCCTTTAATAATATTTGTTCTGGCTATGTTAACCTTGTATGGCGTCACTAGGATGTGACCTTACCTATGTTTATGGGTAACCATGCTATAATGTTATTCTTATTTATTTAATATGAGAATGAATGATGATTGTTAGATGCTTTGATTGTGATTGTTATACTGTGACATGACCTTGGCACATGTTTTGTTTAATTTTACTAGTTCTCATATTCCCATGCCGTCCATCTTGAACATTTACATTAGGAGCATGACAACTTTTAGCCATTTTTGTGTAAACTAATTTTTTAATTTCTAAAATAGATTTTGGAAAGACGAATGTTCAAATATGTTATAAGCTATGTTTATTATTTTAAAAAATGCAAAATGAAAAATAAGCCTAAAATAGTTATACTAAATGAACCCTTTATATATTATACTCCAAAACTATCATTTTTATCTCATTTTTACTCATTTATTAGAAACTTTATAATTACATTTTAAAAATTCTATAAGCTTTTTCAGTTTTTTTATTTTTCATTTTTTATTTACAAGAAAATAAAAATATATAATTACTTATTTGATATATTCAAAATATTTATGTGAAACTCACATTTAAGCTCATGTAGTAAACTCCGCTCTTGCTCACTCTAAGGAAGGCAATGCACTCAGTAAACTTGTATCAATTACTCACCTTCTTAGCTTTGAACTTCTAGTCACTTTTAAGAAAATCCTTTAAGCACGAGTGTAAAGAATCTTGTTCGGGTTCAGTAGGGCGAAAGGGGATCTTGAATCAATTCCCTCTTTGCCAGTAGTTAGTTTAGATATGGCCAGGGGTTCGAGTCAAGTGCTAGTTAGAGAACCAATTGTTGGCAAAAGTTACAAATATGAAGTAAACGACTTGGTCTGGTCCCTCCATTAGGAGGCTCAAAAAGATCATTAAAATTCATCACTTGCAGTTGTTCAGTATAGGAGGGTCATGCAGATGAGATTGATTTCTTGGCGCCACCCACCAAAGGGTTTCCTGAAGCTTAATGTTGATGGATGCTCTCAGGATAATCCAAAATCTTCTACCATTGAAGGCAATATACGAGATTTTCTTGGAAATGTAGTTTGTGCCTTTAGTCATTATCTTGATCATCAACATATTATTTATGCAAAGTTGGTTGTACTGAAGATTGGGCTAGAATTAGCAGTTTCTATGGGTTTTTTAGCTTTAATTGTGGAGTTGAACTCCACCACTATGGTTTCTTGAGCTTCTTCTCAACATTTTGGATGCTGGAGTACACTTATATTTTAGTTAGGATTTGTACTATTTGTACTTCGACTTCCATTCACTACATCATATTCTTCGAGAGGCAAACTAGGCTACTAATTTTATGACTACTTGAGTTTGCACACACCAGTATTTTCAGACATTTTATGAGCAGAGTGACCTTCCTCGAGCTATCACTTGTATTATTTCCCTTGCTGTTGATGAGATTTCTCATATTAGACTTTATTTTGTTGTCATCTCTTTTATTTTTGAGAGATCAGATTTATATCTCCCACTTATTTTTGTATTATCGTGAGTCACAACTTTATCTCTTTTACTTTTTTTATTCGTAACTTCTTTTTGTAAAACGATGAGTCACCATGCCTTCAAATATTTTTGTTATTGTTTTCTTATACTTTATTTGGCGGTTAGATTTGGATCCCTCTCTATCATGTACTTTTTTTATTATTATTTTTAATAAACTAGTAAGAATCCCTACCAAATCCTCTTCCCACTAACGAGATTTTTTTTTTTTTAAATATCCTCAACCCTAAATCTCTCTAAGCCTAAACCTTAAGCCCTAATAGATTATTTTATTTAAAATGACTAGTGTACAAGAGAGACATCATTTTTCTCTTCTTTTCTGGTCAAGCATTTTTTATACTACTTGATCCAGAATGATGGGTAGGAATTGTGACCCTAAAACTTCAAACTATTTAACCCTTTAAACGGGCAATAATTACAAATTTGCAATTAAAATTTTCTGATAGAATATATTTTTCCTTCACAAACATTAAGATAAAATATATATATATATATACTAGTACTTACAGCTTAATGTGGTAAAAGAACAGCAATAAGAAAATTAACACACAATTAACCTAAGCATCTATCTTTAGATAAGTCTACATGGTACAAAGCCCGCATAAAACCCGGGCAGAACAAGCAACAGTTCGGCTGATCAAATACCCTAAACACCACTTCCCGGTTGAAAATCAGAGAGAGAGAGAGAAAGAGAGAGCCATAAAAGGTCCCTCAGTAAGTACAACACGGAACAGCCAGAACAATAAGGTACAAAAAGCATCAGCAACTAATCCAATGGACAAGATAAAAACAGGACCACTCAGGAGCTGGATTTGAAGAGGCTGACAACAAGGTTGATGTCAGTGCCATGGCACCACTCTTCTGACTATTGGATTTCAATCTTTCTAAATCATTGAATTTTAATCTAACATTTTAGTACATTCACATATTTTTTTAAAAATACATGAATGTATTAAGACAGATTTTAAACCAACAGTGCAAAAGTGTGATGTACGGAAGTGACAGCAATAGTACCGTCAGCCTCTCCTTTTTCTCCGGGGTTATCTTTGGTGATGTGAGCAAATTTACATTTGGGGTAACGGGTCAAACTTTTTTGGTATCTGATACAAGGAGTCCCATCTGTTCTGTAAGTTGTTCCATATGTTGAGCTTTGCTCAATTCATTCTCCTGCGGCTTTGCTTCACTTCCCTTGGTAGAAGCTTCTTCTTCCATTGAGGTTGAGTCCATCACCTCAGTTTCTGCGCTTTGTGGGCTTGCTGCAAGAAACTGTTCCCAGAAGGGATCCCCGATGCCCGGAAGATTGTCAATGTCCTCGTCCAGCAAAGAACCGTCCCATTCAAATTCCTGATCAGTGGAGAAATTGTCAATTCCTGAGTGCATTTTTCCATTCACCCCCAGTGATGCTGAATTGATAAATGCACCACTTCCTGGCTCAGGTCCTATATAACTTTCTCCAACTATGTCAGTGTTGCTTTCTGGCACCATTCCTTGTAATGGAGATAGCTCGGGTATGACTAAATCTGTCTCTGGGAGACTGACAGAGGGCAACTCGTGTCCAACCAGCGGGCTTCTAGTTGAAAATGAAGTTGACGTAATCATTTCAGAGTTTGCTGCACCAAGAGGAGAGGACTGCATCTCGGATATAGCAGCAGAAGATCTCTGACCTGGAGTACCTAAAGCCACTGGCAAGTAAGACTGCACAGAAGTTGGTGGGACCTCCTGAAGTGTCACACCTGAGGTACAGTCCGGAGAACTCCCATGGTCTAACACGCCCGATGAAGAAACATCACTAATCAAGAAGGTATCGGAATTATTGTTGACGTTCTCCAGCCGATTTGAAGCATCCATTTTGATGATCTGGCTGAACATTGCTTTTGCCGCCTCATTCATCAAAGGCTGGTACTTGACAATTTGCCCATCGGCAGGGCCAACAGAATGATCATCTGAAACACCCTCCTGCTTAAGCCTCCGTTTTTTGTTGCCTTCAGTTATGCGCCTGTTGCTCTCATTTTGCTGCTGCACAAACTGCGCCAAAAAGCCAGGACTATTCACGGCCTTCGCAAGGAATGACATCATCTGTTGTTGCCGCTGCTCCATCCCCTGAAGCCGCTGCACCATCGTTTGCAATTGATTGTCTGTGGCCTGTTGCTGCTGCCTTAGCCTCACAAGCTCCTGCATAAGCACATTCTTGTCCCTCTTTAACCTCTCAACCTCCTCCTCAAGCCCAAACTTTCCCACCTCAACACATGCTCCAAGAGATGAATTCTGTCCATGCGGTTGCTGCAATTGTTGGTGATTATGTCCATGCGCAGGTTTCCTCCGGCTAATACTTTTCAGGAGGTGCTTTTGACCTCTGAGAAATCCTTCATTTGCAAACTCCCAGCGGTCTGGATCAACCTTCCTAAATCCCTGCTTGTCCAAAGTGCCCAAAAAGGAATTGAAAGCATTAAAAATACATCACCTTGAGTAAACTAGAATTGGTGCCACCACGTCAGCATAATCATAACAGATTTTCCTTGTTTAATCTTCAACTAAATGATATTTTCCCAACATCAATTATTTTAACTGTTCGCCAAATGTGTAAATTAGCACATAAATTGGCTTAGCCCCAAATGATTGCAAAATAATAAAGAAATAAATAACATAGAACAAAAATAAGGGTGTCTAGCTTGACATTCTGAGTCTACCACTCACAGACGCGCTAATGCAACAAGCCAAGGACACCCCCTGCCCCATCACCAGTCTAATTGGTGCCTACTCACTTGCCCATGGTAGACAAACAAGCTAAGCCACCCATGTAAACTTCCTCTTGGAGGTTTTTATTTTTAAATGAAATTCCATTATGAAGGTTAGGGAAAAATCCAAAAGCTCGCTTTCATAGATTTTTTGTGCCACCTATCTTAAACCTTAAGTAGCACATCCCTTTGCCTTGCACATGCATGCATGTCATCAGTTTAAGTTTGTCAAATGACATATCTATGACACAACAATATTAAAGACTGAATTTCATAGCAGTTTAGGCTAAGCAAAAAGCCAAAAATCTTCATTTCTCTTAGCAGCCACATGCAGTAACGCTACTGAACTGATTCAGGCATGAGTCAATATCCGCCTAATCTTCCAAATCTAAAATATGCATCTAATCAGGCTTCTGATTCAGGTCTGTTCCGAAGGGTGAAACAAAAATATATTAAAAAAAAAAAAAAAGACGAAACAAAACAAAAAGTTCAAAAGCTAAGCTCTTCCCACTTGCCTCTCAACTCACCTGTTAATCTATAGAAAAGCTTCATTTATACCTTACTGAGGCTGCAGTCATATTCCTAGGATCAAGCATCCCCCACCTACATAGACGGCATGATTTCTCACGTTTACTTATCATAATAGGTTAATTATGATCTTGGAGATGTCCATTCTAGTAATATCTGATCCATGTTCTACCAGAGTGCCCAACTGACCAAGTTTGCACTCCTCGGAACACGTATCCAATCCATCTAGCCCACATAACCAGGCTTAGGCCTCAGAGAATTGGATGTTGTCTCAATAGTTCCCAACTAAGCTGCCCAAAAAATAAAACAAAACATTCTTGATCGAAATGATAAACATGATTCAAATGTAAGTTAGAAAGGACAGGCTCTGTTCCCTCCAATCCAACCTCAAACACTTCCCGATTTATTTGACTCTTTTGCATTGCTTCAATTAAAAAATGTTATTAATTTCTTTTTTTCCCCAGCATGCCAATCTGCAAACAGACCAAAGGAAAATAATAAGTCCAACCTACACAGATGATGGATGGGAACTCCTGCTGAAAGAAAATACTTGCCTTTTAAATGAGCCATGAGCATCAGATCTAGGGCAGTACTACTACATCAGGAACATAAATGTCGAACTAAAAAGAAAAGAAAAAGGAAACGACATTTCACAGAATAATTTATCCAAATAGCTTGTCCAACTGAGAAAAGAAACAATGTTCTTAACCGCTAAATACGCCTTAAATCACGAAATAATTTACCCAAATGATATACCAGTCTCTCCAACACAGACATTTAAAGGTGCCTCAACAACCAGAAGGGGTAACAATGAGAAAATAGAATCTCCCTACAGAGAGGCAACAATCTCTGCCTGGGGCTAAAGCCTTTTCTTTCAAGGGAAAATCCAATATCCCCTAATTAATATAATCATCGGTTTAGCTGGGTACACTTGACTACTTATGAGAGCTCTTATAAACCTTAACAGGTTCCTCCTCCACAAGATCACTAAAAATAATTTAGCTTCCATGTCAGAAAGAAAAAAATAAAATAAAGAATAAGAAAATGTTCTATTGAGCACAACTATTAAAATTTTCCACCAAAGAACCTGAAGATGATTTCATGCAAGTTCTAAAAAGGCCTATAATCTATAATAAATAAATTATTTTGTATCAATGGAGCCTTTCACCTCAAAAATCATCGGTCAAAGAAATAATTTTGCATTAATGCACTTAAGCAAGCCCAGTAGTCTTGCCTGAGTAAATCCCTGATCCCTACAAGATAAGATTTAACCGCTGTTTATATGTCAGCAAGAAAATTGAATCCAACCACAATTGGAAGGTAGGGTAACCAAATGGGACAGAAAATTGAAAAAAATGCGCCATCTTCAATAGTATATAGCGAAACATGAATACTTTACTTTAAAAGCTAATATAAATTTGGTTAGGCTTCCACGCAATGTCCAACAGTATCTCAGCAGCAAAATTAAGAACTGGCTATCTGAGTAATATTAGCATATTAGCCTATTAGAGCAAATTTAGCATATTAAAGTTACGGTTAGTTTTGTCATTAGTATCAAGATGTTGCCCTAATATAAAGGTCTTTGTTTTATTTTCACTTGACTGATTAATCTAACAGCACACTAAACTATTGCTTCTTCTTCTTTCTATTTTCTATTAGATTTCTTTATGTTTGATCAATTCTAACATGGTATTAGAGCACAGTTTTAACCCTAGTGCATTCAAGAAAACCTTAGCGTGAAAATCTGGAATGAGGGAACAATGACATCACCATACAGAATTTATGACATCAGCCAATCCAGTCAGGATTCATCTTGTTCAACTCATCTTCTTGCGATCTATCATTTGATGCAGTTTGTTTGAAGATTTAAATCAGTTTGATTGGGCTTTCAAAATTTTGAAGCTTTTCAGAGATTTTCTTCAACTTCAGTGTCAATCCTCTAATTTGCACCCATTTGAGCAATTCTGATGCTTCGATTAGAGTCATATAAGGTCGTCTTGGGTCAATTGGAGTGGTTTTGCTAGTTTCTTTGCGGTTTGGTTCGGATTCGAATCAAACCTCTTCTTCTTCATTGCACTGGTACATAAGCTTCAGCAGCAAAGAGTTTCTTCTTTGCGTCAGCTGTGGTTAGGGTTGTAAGGGGCCTTCTTTCGAGTCAATTTGGTATCCCTATGCGGTTTGGTTTAGATTCAACTTAAATCTCTTCATCCTCTTCACGTTGAGGTTTAGTTCAAAAATTCTTCACATCAGCTTTAGAAATTCTTTGCCTCACCTTCAATAAAAGTTCATTCTTGACCTATTCTCATGGCAAATGTAAATTCTGATTCACTTCAAGCTATTAGTGTTTGGTTAACTGAGGCAAACTATACCTACTGGGCTTATGAAGAATTTTCTCCTATGGAAGAATATGTGGGGTTATTTTAGTGGGGATGAGAAAGCTTCTACAAACACCAAAGCTAAAAACTATGCAAGTTCGAAAAATATGTGAAAGGTGAACAATATGAAGATAATTACCTGGGTTAACAATTCAGTTGATTAATCCATTGGAGTACACTTGAAAAAGTTCAGTACAACAAAGGCCATATGGGACTACCTGGCAACTATGTATGTTCAGTCTAACTTTGTCAAGAGATACCAGCTTGAACAGGATATTCGATCCGCAAGCCAGAATAACGAGAGTATATAAGAACTTTACTCGGTCATGACTGAAATTTGAGATCAACTTGCACTTACCGAACTTGCTAGACTCTAAGCTAATGCAGACAATCACAATTATTGAGAGGGACAGCTCTTAGTGCAATTTTTGATGGCCTTAAGAGATGATTCTGAGGGACTTCATGGATCTATTCTTCATCGTACTCCACTGCTTTTTGTTGATGGTGTATTTAATGAGCTGTTGCCAGATGAAGTTCATTTAAGACTCTTGCTGGAAAGGGTCTACTACCACTTCCATCAGTCTCCACACAGACTGTTTTAGTTGTTCCTCCTAAGATGAGTTCTCATTCACACAAACAGCAAGCTGGAGTCACCCTTGATAAGTGTAGCTTTTGTCATGATTCATGAAAAGGGCCACTGGATATCTCAATGTCCAAAACTAGAAAATAAGATGACTCGTGGATCTCCTAGCCAATTTTTTAAGCCTAAAGATTGTCAAACAGCCGCTGCAACCCAAGCAGTTGTTGATTCCTGTTCTACCTCTTCCACCTTGACTGTCATCACTAATCAGTTGCAGAAACTTCTCTCTCTATAGCAACCTAATGCCCTTTCAGTCTCATCTTCCGCAGGTACGTTCACTTCAAGTCCTTCAGGTATCACTCACAACATTAAGATATTTGACTAAGGTGTTACTCATCATAGGACCAATGATCCCTCTTTATTTGCCTCCATGTTTTCTTCTCCCAAAAGCCTTTAGCTGCTATTGCATCTATTATTTCCCCCAACTCACTCTATCTAATGTTTAATATATTACTCAACTTTAAATCTCATTTTCATTAGTCAGTTATTTGATTCTAGATTGCTTGTTCACATTTCTACTTCAGGTTGTTGTGCAGGATCCACATCCCAAGCGGCTGATTGGGACAGGCCATAGAAAGGGAGGAATGCATGTGATAGAGGAGTTGCATGTCCTGTTGTTGCCACTGCTACTTCTAATTTATCTTCTTTTTATTTAAGTCCTCAGTCTTCAAGTTTTTATTTATGGTATTCTTGCCTTCATCATGTTCTCACACGCATTTGAGATATTTGGTTTCTACTTGTAGTTTAGATTACTTGACTGTCATGACATTTCTGATTATTGTGGATGCAAGTTGGCAAAGTTTACTACATTACCTTTGAATAATAGTACTACTTGCACCACATTCTCCTTTGATCTTGCTCATTCTGATATTTGAGGAGTATCTCCTGTTACCTCCAAATGAGGCTCTAAGTATTATGCTTCCTTCATTGATGATTACATTAGATATTGTTGATCAAACGTCATTATAAGTTTCTTTTGAACTTTACTATTTTTTGTGCTACAATTCACACACAACGTTCTTCCGTGATTAAATGATTTGTGATTTAGCTGGTGAATATGATTTTGATGCATTTTTTAATCTTTTAAAAGTCTGATGGTACCATATATCAGTCCTCTTGTTTTGATACACCTAAATATAATGGCGTAGCTAAGCGCAAGCCTCTGCATATTTTGGAAACAGGCCGCTCTTCCCTTTGCTAATGCTCCTAGTACTTTTTGGAGTGAAGCTATTCTTACATAAGTTCATTCAATAAATTGCTTTCCCACGAGTCTCACTTCTGGAGTTTCACCTTTTGAAAAACTAACTAGTAAGCCTCTCGACTTTTTCTCTCTCAAAGTATTTTGGTAGTACTTTTGTTTGCTCTGCTTCCCCATTCTGATCACACCAAACTTTCTGCCTATCTGCTCTATGACTTTTTCTTGGTCATGGTGAAGGACAAAAGGGATGTCTCCTATTGCATGAAAACTTTACGTATCTTATCATGTTTTCTTTTTATAGCATGTTGCTTTCTTCTATATTCCTTCAAGCATCTCTACCTTAGATGAGTCTGATTTAATTTATATTGATCAATTTTCACCTGCTTCGTCTTCTGACACCTCTGTTGGTTATTTATCTAAATCTAATGTGCCCTCTTTGTCTGTTGCTCATCTTTCTATTGTCTATATTTACTCTTGCAAGTCTCCAACAATTCCTTCCACCACTACAGCTCTCCCACCTCCCCCATCAACTACGGCCTCTCAATCAAAATCTAAAATGGTGGATTTTGTTCCTCACTATCCTTCACATAATCGTAAGCATCCAAATAGATTTGGCTTTTCGAATTCTTGTTATTCCATCGACCTCTACTCATTCTAACATTCCATTCATTCAATTCTAACACTAACAAATCGACAGACTAACAACTCAAAAAACCAAAAAGACAAACGTTCATGGGTAGCACGATAGTGTGAACCTGAAATATTCTAAATAACCTACTATGCTAGTAGAAGTGCATCACTAGGTAATGCTGCAGCGCACTGGAATCCAAGTACAGAAACATACATTACGTTTCAATTAAGTCTGCCAAAATGGTTACTAAATTTAATAAGAATCATTTCATAAGAAATCACGAGTTTAAAAAAACCCTCAAACTTCAGTGAGACAACCTAGAGAAAAAATTTCCATAGGCAATCAAAAAAAACTCACGGTAGCTTGTCAAAATGGTACACACAAGAAGTTGGGTGAGGAATTTTACCTCCATGTTGTCTTTCTTGCCTTTCAATTGACTAAGCAATTTATTAGTTTCTACGTTGCAAATTACATTCCAGTGAACTAAACAACTCAAGCTCGATTCATGTTTGGCTCGCTAAAAGCTCATATAAGATCGGCTCATTATGGAATCAAGCCAAACTTGAACACAATTTGTAACTTAAGCTCAGCTAGATAAGCTTAAATCTATGTAAAATAATCAAGCTACTCAAACTTAGCTCACTTAAAGATCAACCCGAAAGCTTGACGAAACAAGCTTGAACACATTTTTAAGTTGAAATGATTTTCAAACCAAGCTTAAACAACTTACTATTTGACTCAGCTCATTTTGCGACTCTAACTCTGACCATAACTCCACTAGAATTACATTACTATCAACCTTCACAAAGTAAATTGATCCTTTCCTAAAAAAAGACTGCATAGAGAGGGTGTGTTTGGATTTTTCATCACAGACCAAACCACACCAAACCAAAAATAAGCAAACATAAGGAGTGAATCACTATCCTATACATTTCCATTTCCTCTGCCCCTGACATATCTTGATCCAAACACGGCCTAACCATAATTCAACAACAAAAGGCATGATCATCAAACCTCACATTGACAATTAAGCAACATTGTCGTCACAAATATCAAAAAAGGCCTCTTGATTAACAATAAAACAACTCCAATTGAACTAGAGAACGTACGTATGTGTTCAATTGCCGGACAAAGCTGGAGAAATTATTATGCTTGAAGTACTTAGGCAAGAGGTCCCTGGCAAACTCCGGGGGGTCCCAAACCACGAAACTGTTGTTCGTGGGACTCCAGGAGACGATTTTATCCGTGGACGGATCATCGACCATGTCGTAGGTCTTGACAAGGAATGGCGGCGGAGCATTCGCGTTCGGAATCGGCGCCGGTGCGGGAGCCGCAGGAGGAGACTGCGAAGTAGGAGGAGCACCGCCGTTGCCTGCCGCCATGTCGCCGGAAAAAATCAATCCAATAGAAGCATCAATCAGATAGGGCTTGAATTGGTGTTTCTTTGAACTAAGAAATAGCGTGCGAAGATCAAGAGGGTTTCGAGGGGGTGATGTGTCTCTGCAATTGATGGAGATGGATCAAAAACCCTAGAGTCTAAGATTGAAAGAGAGATTGTGCGCTATATAATATGTACAAGAGAGAAAGAGAGAGAGCGACAGTGATTGTACGGTCACCACAGGGGCCAAGCCTTGAGAACTGGGGTTTACAAAGGCAGCGACGACGAAGGAAAGGGAACGAACATGTATCTAGCGGAGGACGAACTTTTTAAATAATCGGTGTTTGATGTGATATAAAATAAGATAAAATAAAATAAATTATAAATAAATTAAATTTTTAAAATTTTCCTATTTTTACCCACCCAAACACCGCCGGAACCCCCCTTGGAATATCCTACCGGGTGGAGGCCCGATTGACGTGGAGTCGGGAGTGAAAACAAAACAACCTCGACGTCGACCTCGAGCTTGAGTCAAGAGTTTAGATAAGCTCAAGTTCGAGTCGAGTTTTAGGAATTTAAGGCCCCGGTTGGATGGTGCTAAAATTTCAGGGGGATAATTTATAAAGGGGTATTAAATAAGAGGGGGTATTATTTT